>BSBK01012889.1:0-253805 GCA_027943335.1 Chamaecyparis obtusa | reverse complement strand
AAATTCGAATAGGCACCACCATGAGATAGTTTAAAAGATTTTCTCTCACCAATCTCTCTTAAGTAGAAAAATTATTGTTGCTTGAGGACAAGCAAATTCGAGAGGGGCGGACTGTCATGAGCCCTAATTAACAATGTAAATGAGTAAACTCGATTTAAATATTATTTTAATAATAAATATATGAGTCCTTACGGAATCAATTCATACCAATAATTGTTATATATAATATTAATAATTATTAATTATTAATATTAATAATAACATTAATATAATATTAATCTTAAATAATATTACTTAATAATAATAATCAATAATCCATATAACAATATATTATTAAAATATTAATATAATATATAATAATATATTATTGAAATAATGAATATTATGAACATTAATAATAAACAATATAAGTATATAGGATTATTCCTTATCAATATTAATTATTAAATAAATAACTCATGATAATATAATATGGACCAAAACAAATATACTAATCAATTGATAATTATCTATGAAATATTAGTAGCCAATATTAATATTAATATAATCACTTAATCCATATTAATTAATTATAATCAATATAGAATATTAATCCACAATATCTCTCATTATATAATCAATGTAATTAATAATAATATTAATGATTTCTATATTATTAACGTTCTTATTATCTATATAATATGTATTGAATTGACTTCATTATAATAGTCGACAATTCTAAATAAACGATAATGAGTCAATCTTACTAATTGACTCCTACGAAACATGAAACGATGGTATGTGTAAGATTGCGACCGCTCATAGGCTCAAAAAGGTATAAGTATGGTATCAACATAAAAGGTAAGGACATGGAAGACAAATGGAGAGAGGACGGAACCACATACATAATAAGAATACATTTATAGGTAGTGATTAAGAAGGTGGAAATGACTGGTGGAAGCAGGGAATAAAGATAATAGATAACAATATGAGTTAACCATGCATATACCTTACCCAAATATACTAGCGTATTAACTCCATTCAATGAGGCATCGAACATGAAAGATAATGATGGTCTTTGAGAAGGAATTGACAAGAGTCATTAACATCTCTACTTATTACTTGCAGCGCTCAATGAGCCTTATCAACAACATGTTTGGGGTGGCTAAGATTGCATCACTAATCCCATTCCATCCAACACTTACGGGGCTGAGTCAACAGGAGAATAGACAATACAAAGGAATACAAAATAATGGGGATGATATTGGGAGGTGAAAACATATGTAACCCATATAGTCATTTATTGATAAGATATATACATATAGACAAATTATTATATATATATTACATCTAAATATATATATTAATAATATTGAATCACATATATATATGAACTATTTAGATAATAGAATATGTAAAATATATAAGATAACAGTTGAGTTACATGGGAATTATATAGATATCAAATGTATATCTGAAATATATATATTTATATATAGATAGTTAGACAAATATGAAGTATATATCTAAATGTTCTAATGCATATAATGGAATATTTTATAATATTTATATATAATAATTGGGAATCGACGACATTTGAGGTTGAGACATTACCAATTACAATCCCTAAATACGATTCAGACCCAAAAGGGAAGTTTTATAGAAAAACAAGAAATGGACTGAAAAGGGTTCATTACAAAGATGGAAGAGAAAAATGGAGGATAAGGTTTTATGTAAAGCGAGTGAGGTTGGAAGATAGGAGGAATAGGCAAATGAGGAAAAAAGATAGAAGGTAGAAGGATAATGAATGGAAGGATTGTGAAAGGGTAGATAGAAAGGAAGGCAATATCAACATCAACACACACCTTGAAGGGTGGCGGGAGGATGGAGGAAATTTGAATGAAGGAATACATGAAGCAATATGGTGAATGGATAGCAGAGGTTGTGGTTTAGGCGCATGGAATGGAAGAATGTTTTTGGAAGAAGATGAAGTGGAAGCCTTTGGAAGCTTGAATGTCAACTTCACTTGTTGCTCAATATCAGACTCCTTCAAGAGAGACTTTGGAATCCATATAGTCGTAGGATTTTCATTTCTTTTTTATGATTTAGAGAGAATATCTTCAATGATGGATTTTGGAACCCATACTAGCTTGTCTTGTAGTTTTCTTCTTAGATATCTCTTTTGACTTTATGCCTCCATGTCGATTAGAGGAGACATGGTGATCTTCTTTTTTTGATGGATTCTTATATTGCTTCTTTTTCTTGTATTGAAAATTCAAGTTACTTCCAAAAGACTTGGGACTTGTGGAAGAAGAAGGAGGATATGACTGGTTTAGATGGGTGGGTGGATGAAAAGGATTCAAGGGTATGCATCTATGTTGATCTTGAGGAAAGATAGAAGATGGAGGGACGTAAGGACCCAAGATGGATGATGAATTAGGAGAGTTAGGAGTGGAAAGTGAAGGGACATAAGGGCCCAAGATGGAAGGAAGACGTGAAACCCTTAGTATTGGTGGAGGAGGTCCAAGGATGGATGTGGAAGATACAAAAGAATAATCAATAAGTTCATCAACATCTATATGATAACCAAGGACATTAGCATCTTTAGAGGGAGCATTAGGATTTTCAATAGGATCATGAACATATTGAATAGGAGAAACTTCTTTGATAGGATTGTTCGGTGCTTGAAAAGACTTAGGAAGAGTAGAAAGTGGAAGCGAACATGGAGTGGTAGAACAAGAAGATGGAAGACTTTTATCTTGACAAGGAGCTTTGGATAGCATAAGCGTATAATTTTTCTCTTGATTTTCAATAGCCTTAACATTGGAAGTAACAACACTATTTTTAATAACCTTAATGGAAGTATCATCTTTGGAAAGCTCAAGTGTAGTAAGGTTATTTTGATTGTCAATAAGCTCAATAGTGTAAGTAGTAGCTTGATCTTTCTTAGGAGAAGATTTAAGACATGGTGGAATGAATGAGAAAGGGCGTAGAGGATCAAAAGAACCATGAAATGGATAAGAGACATCATGAAAAGAATTGGATGACATGGAGGGTTCTTGATCTTGATCTCTCTTTATGTTCTTTTCTTTATCATTTTTAGAGTCCTCTTGACATGGAGCCACTTCTAAGGACAAGGAAGCATGTTAGAATTGTATGGAAGACTTTGGAAGAGATAGTGAAGGACTAGCTGAAGTAGGCATTATAGTGTATAAAGGCTTAGGCTCTTTAGGTTTAGAATTATTGAAAGTATTTGCAGCCAAGTGAAGGTTATCTTGAGTTTCTTTAAGAGGTAGCCCTTGAGGATAACTATAGGGAACCGCATGAAAAGTATTAGGACCTTTGTTGGATGAAAGATTTTTGGAAGACCTAGAAGCTTTAGGAAATGTATGGGTATTGGAGGAAGTAGGGGATGGAAGGGAACCATCACAAGACAAAGGTACATCATTAACATAATCTTGCTTGAGAGTGTAATCTTTATTTTCAACATGAGAATTCTTAAAGGAGATATTCTTATAGTATTTATGTTTATAATCAGCATGGAAAGCTTTCTCTTAATAGAAGTAGATGTATCATCTAGGTATTGTTCACAGAAATCATCAAAGTCTCTTTCAAAATCAGAATCATATGGATCACCATCACGATCTATCCAATGTGACGACCCATTTCTAGTAAGCATGAGCACATGACTAGGAGGACTCTTAGGAATAGAGGTGTCATAGGTATCACTACATTGTCCATCATCATAGTCATCAAAGATGGGCATATCACTCTTCATAGAAAAGGTATCACAAGGGCTATCATATTTCTCATCATGCTATGTCTTGAGAAGAGAAGTAAGACTCCTGGGAGAAGTAGAAGAGGAACTAGATCATGAAGAAGAGGAAAGTGAAGACCTAGTGGAGGAAGAAGACTTGGATAATGAGGAATGTGAATAATGTCTAGAAGAGTCATGGTAAGCCTTGGAAGATGAGGAAGGATGAGAAGACTTAGAAGATGAAAAATGTTTGGAAGAAGGAGGTCATGACAGGATCATGCGTATGATCCTAGCAAAGGCATCTGATTTAATCAATTTTTCTTTATTTTTGTCATAAGTTTATCACTCATGCAATTTTCGGAGGAATAAATATACTCTTCGATTTGAGCAATCAGTTCAAGATCATCTATTTTCAAGAGAGGTTCCATGACAAGATAGTTGAAATTCATGGTTCTAGAAGAGGAGGAATCAAGCATGGAAGTGACAGAAGAGATGAATAGAAGAAGGTAGACTAGATAATAAGAGGAAAAGAATCAAGAAGATGTGAAGAGTTTAGGAAGAAGAGGAAGAAGCATGAAGGAAGAAGAGAAAGGATGGAAATGGGAGACTAGGAAGACATGGGAGATGTGGAAGAAAGAAGACCAAGAGTGATTTGTGCAACTTGATACCATTTAAGTTCATTTGAATGTTGAGCAACATGTCATAGCACCTAAGATCTGACCTGGACTGACCAAGGAGGACCAGAAATGACAGGGCAGCAAATAGCAAGTGGGCAATTGACAAAAAATAGCTCAATAATTGACAGACTACAGGAAAGTTTCATGTGAGGAAATGCAATCCCGTGCAAAGAAATGCTAGGGATAGCGTGAGAAAATGCTAAGCTCACACGAGAATGTGCACAGAGCCAGGTGACAAAACATGATCAAGCCACTTGACAGCAAGTTTGTAAACTTGGGAACTCAGTTTTTGTTCATTTTAAAAGATCAGGTAAATACATCAACAGATTTTTATCATCAATCAAGCACGCAAGACAAAAATCAAGGAGTTCAAGCAAACAATGTCTTCAAACAATGGGCAAGGGACAAAGCAACCTTGCACATGAACAAGTATAGTGACTTAGTATGCTACTCCTTAAAGATTCTATTTGTGTATATTCTTCAAATGTTTTCCAACCATGCACATAGTCCTAGAAAGAGAAATTTTGATTGTACTATGGTTCTTATTAATGGTTTGACTCTGCAACTTTTGCAATCTCAAGAGGGCGAACTCCAATCCAAGCGCATTGGGGTTTTGACACATTCTAAGAATTTAATCAATCAGAGATGCTGAGGAGATCTGACAGCCCAACAAGAAACTACACCCATGGAGATTTCTTCCACAAGGACATTTATATAGCGGTTGTTGCTACCATGGTGAAAATGGCTGTTACCACTTGAGGTTCCGTCCATGATGCAGGAGCATCTCGGGTCCTTGGAAATTTGTGTCACCAAAAAGAATTTGGAGTTTATCTATGTTTCTTGGTTTTTTCTTTGACCGAGTTGGTCAGTAGTTGGTTAATTTCCTTTGGTTACCGAGTGTGGTCGGTTCTCTCCTAGGTAGTCGATTATTTCACTAGCACTTGGCATAGCTTGTCTATTGCTCAGTTATCTTGCTTACCGACGGGTTCAGTTTTGTTTCCTATTGTGGCCGACTTGTGCATTTATATTGGATCATGGAATTAATGTTGGTATCCATCATTGGGAAGTGTGTGGTCCTAGATTTGACCATTACTTTTGTTAATTATGGATCTGAAGGCCAACCCAGCTCAGTAGCTTCTTGTATAAATGTAGATGTTTGGTGGTAGTTTTGGGAGTCAGGTTTGGTAGAAGATGGTAGACATTAGATTGAAGATTTGTAACAAATCCTCACATGTTTGAGGACTTCTGTAATCCATTATAATATTAGGTCGTAACCGGGAAGGCCTTACAGCCTGGCATGTATGATTTCAATACAAGATAATATATGAAAGATCTAACATTCTCTCTCTCAGTGTTGTTGTTTGTTTCCTCCGCATGTGTGTTGCAGGCTTGGATCATTAGGGTGCACCATCCTTTGGCCCCTCTTGCATCTCTACCCTTGCATCAGGTGGTATCAGAGCGAGGTGAGATCTTGATCTAGTTCTGTGGATCTAGGTTTCCAGGTTCCTCTTGAAGCCCTAGTTGATTGTTGTGGGGTAGTAGATTGTGATCTGACCTTCAATTGTAGAGGGTTGTCAAGATGGTTCATGGGAGGTGATATGAAGATCCAGGATTGATAGATATGCTAAGGCAGATTGCTGCTAGATTACAAGCAGTAGAAATAGCCCAAAGAAGAGGCAGACATCTTGAAGATGTTAGTGATGATGAAATTGAAGAAGAACAGGCAAATGCAGAACCTGCTCCTATTATGGATCAAGGTGAAGAAAGATTTTTGAAGGATTTGACAAGTCTGAAGTCAACACCACATTTCAATCCTCCTGAGTATGGTGGAAAGCTGGATTTTGATGAATTGGTGGATTGGATCACCAGGATGGAAAAGTATTTCAAATATGAAAACATTACTAAGGATAAGAAGGTGAAGATTGAAAGCACAAAGTTGAAAATTCATGCATCCTTATGGTGGGAACATCTAAAATTGGATAGGAAAAGGAAAGGAAAAGACAAAATCAAGGTATGGAGTAAAATGGGCAATAAGTTGAAAGGAAAGTTCTCACCCTGTGATTATCAGATTAACCTAGTTCGGTGAATGCAAAGTTTGAGACAGAAAGATAGCTAGGTAAAAGAGTATACTGAGGAATTCTATAGATTGGATATCAGACCTGGACATGATGAAGATGATGTGGAAAGAATTCATAGATACCTGAATGGTTTGAGAGTTTCCATCCGAGAAGAAATTAGCATGGTCAAGTTGGAGAACATTGAAGAGGCCTATCAATTTTCTTTGAAGGCCGAGGAGAAATTGAACAAGAGACACAAACAGAGACAGAGAGGTCATGGTGGTAGATTTCCTAGAGGAAGAGGTAGATCTAATGGTGAAAATGGTAGATCTGAACCTGAAAAGACAAATCTAGACAAATGCAAGACCGAGTGGAAGGGTGAAAGTTCTAGAGGCAGAGGCAATAACTACCGAGGTGGTTATGGAAGAGGAATTTTCTGAGGAACTTGTTATAATTGTGGAGAATAAGGACATAGATATTTTGAATGTACACAAGCTAGTAAGAAGGCTGGTAGTAGTAGAAATGCTTTGGTGCAAGAAAAGTCACCAAATGAACCTAAGAAAGAAAATAACTTGATGGTAAGGAGAGCACTGTGGAATGAAAGCAAGAAGGAAGATCTAGTAAGGAAAAGTTTGTTCAAGACCAGATGTAGAGTTTCTGAAAAAGTTTGGAAGGTAATCATTGACATGGTAGCTCAGAGAACTTGGCATCCGAAGAGATGGTCATAAAATTGTAGTTGGAAAGGTTGGTACATTCAAAGACCTATCAGATTTCATGGATCAAAGATTAGCATACACTCCTGGTAAGTGAACAATGTTATGTGAATTTGAAGATTGGAAAATACTATGATAAGGTGTTATGTGATATCATGCCTATGGATTGTTGTCATATTTTATTGGGTAGACCTTGGCAATATGATAAACATGCTATATATGATGGGAGATTGCATAAGTATACTATTGTGGCTGATGATAGGAAACAAATCTCATTACCATTGATGGAAGAACTTGTTAGTAATGTTTGCACATCTATGAAAGTTTGTTTGATGGAAGGAAGGAAGTATGTTAACTCTTTGAAGAGGAATGATGTATGTTTTGCTGTGATTCCTAATAAGCCGAGTAAGAAAATAGAGGATAATGTCCCTAAGGAGATTGATAAGTTACTCACCGATTACAATGATATCATTTCTGATAATGTACCTGATGGTTTTCCACTGAAAAGAAGCATTGATCATTGTATGGATCTAATCCTTGGAGCTAGTTTACTGAATAAGGCACCTCATCGGTTAACACCTACTGAGAATCAGGAATTGAACCGATAGATTCAAGAGTTGCTGGAGAAAGGTTTGATTAGAGAAAGTTTGAGTCCTTGTGTAGTACCTGTTGTATTAGCACCAAAAAAGAATGGAGAATGGAGAATGTGTACTGATTCCAGAGCAATCAATAAGATAACAGTGAAGTATAGGTTTCCTATACGGAGGATGGATGATATAATGGACAGCTTGACTGGAGCAAAGTATTTCACCAAGATTGATTTGAAAAGTGGGTATCATCGTATCAAAATCAGAGAAGGTGATGAATGGAAGATTTCTTTCAAGAAAAAGGAAGGTTTGTATGAGTGGTTGGTTATGCCTTTTGGTTTAACTAATGCACCAAGTACTTTTATGAGGTTGATGAATGAAGTTTTGAAGAAATTCTTGGGTAAATTTGTGATTGTATATCTTGATGATATTTTGATATTCAGTAAGACCAGAGAAGAATATTTTTTGCATGTTAGACAAGTTTTGTAGAGATTGAAAAATGAAAAGTTGCTGATAAATCTGAAAAAGTGTTCATTCATGAAAGAAGAGATTGTGTATTTGGGATTTGTTATTTCAGTTAATGGTTTGAAGATGGATCTTGAAAAGGTTGAAGCTATTCTGAATTGGCCTACACCTGTGAATGCTACTAAAGTAAGATCATTTCATGGTTTGGCAATTTTTTACCAAAAGTTCATAAGGAATTTCAGTTCAATTTGTAATGCTATGACTGAGACTATGAGAGGAGACAAAAGAGCATTCAAGTGGACACATGGAGCTGACAGAAGTTTTGAGACTTTAAAGCAGACGGTTGTTGAATTACTTATTTTGGCATTACCTAATTTCAGTAAGGTATTTCAAGTAGAATGTGATGCAAGTGGAAGTGCAATTGGAGCTGTGTTGAGTCAAGAAGGTAAACCTGTTGCTTTCTTTAGTGAAAATTTGAATGATGATAGAAGGAAATATTATGTGTATGATCAAGAATTCTATGCTATTGTTCAAGCACTGAAGAAATGGAGACATTATTTGATACCGAGTGAATTTGTGTTGTATACTGATCATAAGGCTTTACAATATTTGGGTAGTCAGAATAAGATGAATCAGAGACATATGAAATGGGTTGATTATTTGCAGAGTTACACATTTGTGATAAAGCATAAGAGTGGAGTCACTAACTGAGTTGTTGATGCATTGAGTAGAAGAAGATCTTTGATGACCAAGATGAAAATTGAAGTTCTTGGTTTTGATGAGATGAAAGGTTTGTATGAAAATGACCCTAATTTTTTTGAGCCATGGAGAAAGTGCAAAGCACCTATTCAAGATCAACAAGATACTAAATGGGATGAATATTTTATTCAGGAAGGTATGTTGTTTAAAGGTATTCAGTTGTGTATACCGAGAGGAGTGATGAGATCTAATTTGATAAAAGAGAAACATAGTAGTGGTTTGGCTGGACATTTTGGCATTGATAAAACATAGAATTTTCTTAAGGAGAAATACTTTTGGCCACAGTTGTATAGAGATGTTTATAAATTTGTGAAAAGTTGTGGAATTTGTCAAGTTGCAAAAGGACTAAGTTAGAATACTGGATTGTATACACCGATTGCTATTCCTGAGAAACCTTGGATTGACATCAATATGGATTTTGTTCTTGGCTTACCAATGACAGTAAGAGGTAATGATTCAGTATTTGTTGTTGTGGATAGATTTTCTAAGATGGCACATTTTATACCTTGTAGAAAGACATCAGATGAAGTAAATGTAGCAGATCTTTTCTTTAAGGAAATTGTCAGATTGCATGGATTACTGAGGAGTATTATCACTGACCAAGATAGTAAATTTGTTAGATACTTTTGGAAAACACTTTGGAAGAAATTTGGCACTGAGTTGAAATATAGTTCTATATTTCATCCACAAACCAATGGACAGACTGAAGTTGTGAACAGAAGTTTGGGAAATTTGTTGAGATGTTTAGTTGGACACACACCAAGTAATTGGGATTCTGTGTTGGCACAAGCAGAGTTTGCATACAATAATTTAATGAATAGGAGTACTAGAAAGACACCATTTGAGATTGTGAATGGTACACAACCGAGAGGAATATCTAATTTGAGAGACATTGCTAATGAGAATAAGAAAAGTGTTGAAGAAGTAAATTTTGCTGAGTAGATGAAAACATTGCATGAAGATGTGAAGCTGAAGCTGGAAGATAGTAATCAGAAATACAAAGACAGAGTGGATAGATCAAGAAGACATAAAACTTTTAATGTTGGTGATGAAGTGATGGTTCATTTGAAGAAAGGTCAATTTTCTGTTGGAACATATGGGAAGCTGAAGATGAAGAAATTTGGACCTTGACAGATTCTGAAGAAATTTAACAGTGGAAACGCATATGAAATTTAGTTACCTGATGACATGGACATATCACCGATTTTCAATATTGCTGATTTGTATGAGTATCATGAACCTAATGATGAAGTGACAGTACCAATAGAATATCCTAAGAAGCAAAATGATGAAGTTGAATAGATTTTGAAGGAAAGAGTTCACAAGAGCACAAGAGGAAAACAGTATATGGAATATCTGGTTAAGTGGAAGAATAGACCGATGGAAGAAAGTTCATGGATTTCACAGTCTGAGTTGGATGTAGCTCAGACTAGGCATACCAAATGATTCAGAGAATCATTTCAAAATAACCCCAAGTGTCTGATGCAGGAGCATCTCGAGTCCTTGGCAATTTTGTGTCACCAAAAAGAATTTGGAGTTTGTCTGTGTTGCTTGATTTCTGCTTTGACTGAATTGGTTGGTAGTTGGTCGGTTTCCTTTGGTTACCAAGTGTGGTCGGTTCTCTCCTGGGTAGTCGGTTATTTCACTAGCGCTCGGCATAGCCTGTCTACTGCTCGGTTATCTTGCTTACCGACACGTTCAATTTTGTTTCCTGTTGTGGCCGACTTGTGCATTTATATTGGATCATGGAATTAATGTTGGTATCCATCATTGGGAAGTGTGTAGTCTTAGATTTGACCATTAATTATGGATCTGAAGGCCAACTCAGCTCGGTAGCTTCTTGTATAAATGTAGATGTTTGGTAGTAGTTTTGGGAGTCAATTTTGGTAGAAGATGGTAGACATTAGATTGAAGATTTGTAATAGATCCTCGCATGTTTGAGGATTTTTATAATCCATTGTAATATCAGGTCATAACCGGGAAGACCTTATAGCTCGGCATGTATGATTTCAATACAAGATAATATATGAAAGATCTGGCATTCTCTCTCTCACTGTTGTTGTTTGTTGCTTCTGCATGTGTGTTGCAGGCTTGGATCATTAGGGTGCACCATCCTTTGGCCCCTCTTGCTTCCCTACCCTTGCATCAGTCCATGTGGTTTACCCAATAAAGGGAATGTCCACTACGGTTAACCCTCTCTAAAAATGTGACTCACAAAAAGGACCACATGGGGACTTGGTTTAGATTCAAGGATCTGAGTTTCTGGTACTACCCAAAAAGGGAGTAGAGCATAATCCTCTAGCCTCTTCACTTCACCCAAACATAGCAAGCAAGTTCATTGACACGCTAAGATTGAAACCACCTCACCAAGGTTCATGATGTCAACAACAATGTCTATCGAGCTCTCTAAAAGGGACCAAGAGAGAACGTATTGATCAATGTTGAAGACTAAACCAATTAAGACCGTGAAATAGTAACAATATCCTCCCTACCTACAAGGGGTTATATCATCAAGAAGAGCTTCACAAGAAACCCACTCTCTCAAGAATGCCACAAATAGTGTTCATAGGGCCTAATTACTATGTGAAACACATATGCAAGAAAGTGAATCTATGTTCTTTTTTTTAGAGCCCAAATTGAAGTGTGATCTATGAAAGAAATAAACACTCAAGCTAGACACATGAAAGATTCATTTTATGCCCAAATTCCAAATGTTATAGAGATTGATAGCAACTCACCTTAGGTCCAAAGATCTGCAATCCAATGCTATGTTGCCTCAGTAATTAGATTTAGGGAAATAAACCACAACAAGCATTAAATGTTAGAAAATAGCAAGCAAAACTAGCAAATCTAGAAATTTAGGTCTCTGTTGTCAGAATGTCTCACAAGAAAGTACATAGTGTCACGCGAGAAAGTATCAGGCCTGTGCGAGATAGTACATAGCCCACGCAAGAAAGTACATAGGCCCACACAAGAAAATGCCTTTGTCACACGCAAAAATGCTAATACCAACAAAACTTCACGTGATACAACGAGAAAATTTGTGCAAGACTCCGTAACAGTGATGCATAGAAGTATAGACAGTGCACAAAAATCATCAAAAAAATAAAATGATATGAGGCAATAAATGCAATTTTCTACCCCACAAAATGAGAGAATGGGGGCCCAAAGTCTAGGCGACCATTTTAGGGTGCATACAACTACTAGATCCAGTGTATCCTGTGAACTGCTTTTGACTTCTGTGTCAAGTGTTGTATCAATCACCTCGGTAAATGATACACCTAAATCTTTTGTCTTCTTTGCTACATTATCATCATCTATATAAATACCTTTTCCTTTTGACCTTTGACTCTTCTTAGACAGATTAAGAAATGCTTCTTTCTCAGCTTGCTCATTTGCTGCAAAAATGGATGTCCACATGAGTTGGCCAGTCTCATCAACATCTACTAGATTTTCATCTAAAATTTGCATAGCTCAGCCTTTTACTTTGAATCTTTTATAATAAGTGTCCATATACTCCTTAATTTCATCAAGAGTTAAATTTGGTGCTACCTCAACTAGGGATTGTTCCCTCAATTTCTTCTTGGTGTCGAAGGTATAGGACCACTTCTGATGTATTCTTTCTTCTAATGCCTTGGGCAGTGGTTGTCCAAACTCCAATGGAACTCTTTTAAAGCTTATCATCATCTAGATGATAGCCTCCTCAATTTTATTCTGATCCTCGACAGACATGTCAAACCGACTGAGTTTTGAATCTATGAGATCTCCATTCTCAATTATGTCTGCAGCAACCTCATCAATTGACCTGTTCTTATTACTGACAACCTTGAATTTATTATTGTCATCATCATTATCCTCAAGGTCTTCTCTTCCTCTAATTAGTCTTCTCCTTTTCTTTGGTGCCTCAGCTACAACCTTGGTTCCTCTTTTTGCATAAGTTTTGGTCAGTGTAGCTACCTTAGGTTTTATTACTTTCTCAGCTCCCTTTTTCTATGGTGGTGAAGCTCTAATTGCTAACCTTGTTCATGCACCTGTTCGCACTAGCAACTGCATCTTCTTTGGAGTTGGGGTGGGAGAAATTGGTATTGAATCTTTTTCCTTGTCAGACTTGGTTTCCTCACTATCATGTGCCTTGTTAGTCAATAGAAAATGACCTTTGGTTGTAGGTTCAATTGGTGACTCATCAGATGAGTCAGATACATCTCCAAACTTCTCAATTAAAACTTTCTTCATTTTCTTTGCTTTTCTTTTTATTTTTCCAATGACAAGATCTATTTGTACTCTAGATTTCACCTCTTTATAGGTTCCAAACCTCTCGGCCTTCTTGTCCTTCGGTAAAGCCAATAATGTCTTGATTGATTTTAAACTAAAATCATGATCCATTTCATATCCCATGGGGGCTAGCCATTTAGTCCTTGGCTCTACAACTTTAATCAATGTATGGTTGGTGTTAACTAGAAAACATATGTCCATCTCATATTTCTCGACCAGTGAGCTTGGAATTATGCTCCTTAGATTCATCTTGATCTTAAAATCTTCAAAATATTCATCTACAACATTATTAGCATTATCTCCCAGACTTGTCATTATATCAGAAATTTGCGAAGTGACCGATGTGTCGGTAGACCAAACTTTTTGACTGATAGAAGGAAAGAATTTCAGGAGATAGAAAAATAAGCATACTAGCAGTGAGCCAAACTTACAGGTATTAGAATTTTGTGACCTGATTGTTTTCATTTCTCTTCAACCTGTTTCAAGAGTAGCTCGGCAAGGTCTATCTGATGACCCTTCTTTATCATTTTGTAAGCCATATCCATAGCACTACACGGTACATTGTTCAGTCTGCTCGACTGATAGAACTTATAACCTATTACATGCGCTACAAACTTAACTTCTAGATCCACAATAGAAGCTATCTTTAATGCTCTTTCATCCCATGCTGCACTTGTATTTTTCTCAACATCAGCTTGAGATGAACTTTGAAATGCTTTGGCCTTGTCAGTTGTAGGATAACCTGTAACCCTGTGAATCATTCTTTGTGTTACCTTAATCAGACTATCCAGCCAAAATGTGCCCTCATGATATTGACTTAGCATAGCCCTTATCCATTTTGTTTTGAAATTCTTTGGAAAATTTAGGGCATTAGTGAGTCCAATCATTTCTACCTATTTATGCTATGGTTTCAACTTTATATCATCACCACATAGTGCCTGGTATGCAACATACATTTCAAAATCTCCTATTTCTCCTATTTTGCAGTTAATGTATGATCAAATGTCTTCGACCAATAAAACCCTAGGTGGGGTGCTCAAAAAAGTGCTCGCTAAATCCATTTTTGAAGTTACTTCTGGGTGTGACTTGTACTTGGGTTCACTATAGTTTGCTGACACTATAATAGTAAATTCCTCTTCCACAACTTTAGAAGTGCTCACAGTGGATGCCATTATAAAAAACTACATTTTTGGTAAGTATGATGAATATGCTCGGTATGTTGGAATCGGAGAGATAGGGGTTTCAACTTACTCAGAATGTGTCAAAGAATGTGCTCAATTCGATCTGCAACTACTTTGGATAAACTTGAAAGATTCTTTGGTCGAACTCGCTCTATGAAATTATCACTCTCCGAAATCGCTTTGTGAAAAATGAACACAGACTTCTATGTATTTATAGCATTTTTTGAATTCCCGCTTAAAACTTTATGTCATTAATGCTCGACCTACTACCAAGTCGGTGACAACTGTCAACTCGGCAACTACTGCAACCTTCCATCAGCTCGGTTAACACATGATTTCTTACTTGGTTGATACTGATACTCGGTTAACCTTGAATAGTGATTACCGACGGGTAACCTTTTGTTCGGTCTAACTTTTACCGACTATGTGACTTTGTTAGCTCAAGACATATAAACCATAGTGCATATATGTTCATGCAGATTTGGTATGCGCTCATCAAATATAAGGAACTGTATGTAAATTATGATCATTTGAGATGTCAGCTCCATACATACCTATATCACCTTAAGTAGAGGTACCGATGTCACCTAATCCAGTGGACGAGGTTTCACCGATATCATTACTTGACTGAACATTTTCATTTGATGCCTTTCTCCACATAGTGTTCATGATTCTCATGATATCTGCAATAGTGTTTCCACTCTCAAATACATGTCCTTTTGGTGCTCGGTCTTTGCAGTCCTTGCTTAGATAACTGACCTTATGACAATGTAGGTGTATGCACCCTAAAATGGTCACTTAGACTTTGGGCCCCCATTCAGCAATTTATCAGATCCCTGAATCAATATAATAAAAAATCAGCATTTTATCAATTATATCAATTTTCTTGATCAAATCCTGTTTTATCATTTTTGATTATTTGCCTTGGGCTAACCATTTTATCCTAAGTCTTTATTTATTTAAAAGGAATATTTCCTCCCCTTTTATTAAATAAAAAGCCCCCCCCCCCCCCCCACTTTTCCTCTTATCCTAAGTTGCACAAATAAAGCATTATTCTTATTTTATAAAAAGAAGAAAAAGCACTTTTTGTCCCATGTGGATACAAAAGTCAACCCTTATTTTCTCATTGGAGGATATTTGTGCAGATGGATTGCTCCTCTTTCAAGCTCCACCCTTGATTAAGACTTTTGCCTCTTAATCTCCATGGTCCATTTTTCTCCTCATTTCCTATAAAAGAAGAGCTCTCTTCCTCATTTGTATATATTCATTCTCTTTTATGCTAATGTTATGTTGCAGGTTTTCTAGGTCTATTTGGAGCTCTTTGAAGACATTCTTGCATTCAAGCTTTGAAGATATTATTGTTGCATCACATCTTAGCTTTCTTCATTGCTTCATAGTTTAGTTTTTATTCTTGCATAGTAGCTTCATATTTCATGCTTTCATAGTTTATATTTCCTTTCATGCTTTAGCTTAACTCACATAGCTTAATAGGAAGGATTTGTAACACTTGTTCTTTCCTTTCATAGATTAGTTGCATTGTTCTTTCAATTTTCATAGATTAACTTGCATCTTCATTCTTAGCTTACTTACATTGCATTGCATTCCATATTGATTTCATTGGAGATATTGGCTCTTGCCCTTGTCTTCACTTGAATCTCTCATTGTGTGGTTGACTAGCAAGGTCATTAAGCTTAATAGCTCTAGCTGAGAGAAATTTTACAATCTTGCAACTCCATATATAGAAAGCTATGGATCAATTTTTGAGACCTCATTCTTGAGTGTTCTTGATTGTAAAGATTCATAGAAGTGCACTACTTTTGTGTGTACATTTCTGGCGCCCACCGTGGGGCAGAGTAGATTAGCTTTGTCCTTTAAATTTTGCATTTCCATCATATTTTTGGCAATTTTTGGATGTTATTCACGGTCTCTGAGTTTTCTATCTCAGAGTATCATGCGATAATTCTAGGAATATCACGTGATAGTTCTCTGTATACACGAGTGATACTTCACCTGTCGGAAGTATCGCCCGCCTGTTTCAGGAACTGTCGCCTGGTCTCGGATGAAGTATCGCCTGGGTATAGAGCAACGTATTGCTCAGACTAATATTATCACTCTAGTACATTGAGGAGTGTTGCACGATAATTCTGGTGTCTGCAGTCTATTTCTGTACCCAGCAGTGAGCCTTTTTGAGGTTTTTTGGCTGAATCTTGGTTTAGTTAGCTTGCTGTTTCTATTTTCTGCACTTAGATAGAATTAATTTGCATAAGTTGTACTTAGTTTCTTGCACCTTCATTTGGATTTTGGATCTAAAAAGGACCTCTCATGTGTTTGGCTTGAATGTTTACTTGCTTTCATAGGCACGTCTCTTTTATGCTCTTAATGGTGAATGAAAGAACATAGATTTGTTTTTACAAGATTGTGTAAGTGAATGCTTCTTGGTTTCCAATATCAAATATGTCATTGAGTGATTGGGGGCATGGATTCATTCCTTTTTTACATAGGGAGTTAAATGCACCACTTTGTGGACTCACTCTATGTTTGCTTGGAAAGTTAAATATTCCATTGATTCAACCCTTTTTCATTTGTGAGTAGTATTGATAAGAAACTTTAGAGTACTTTTGATTGATCTTGTTAGCTAAATTGGGTTGTTGGACTCGCTTATTTCTAATCACCCCTCATTTCCACCCTTTGGATGCAAGGTCAGAATTTATATATAGGGGAGGGGTCTACTTGAAAAGAGCATTAAGTGTTCCACAAAGTTTCCCCCTTTTTATGCTTTCTTGATCTCATTTGTTTTCTAAGGTGTGGACTCACCTTGAGTTTGTGTGAGGAGTTAAATGTTCCACTTTTTTTTGGACTTACTTCACACTCACTTGAAGAGTACTTTTGATTGATCTTGTTGGCTACATTAGGTTTTTGGACTCGCTTATTTCTAATCATCCCTCATTTCCACCCTTTGGATGCAAGGTCAACATTCATACATAGGGGAGGGGTCTACTTTTAGGTTTTTGGACTCGCTTATTTCTAATCATCCCTCATTTCCACCCTTTGGATGCAAGGTCAACATTCATACATAGGGGAGGGGTCTACTTTTAGGTTTTTGGACTCGCTTATTTCTAATCGTCCCTCATTTCCACCCTTTGGATGCAAGGTCAACATTCATACATAGGGGAGGGGTCTACTTGAAAAGAGCGTTAAGTGTTCCACAAAGTTCTCCCTTTTATGCTTTCTTGATCTCATTAGTTTTCTAAGGTGTTGACTTTCTTTGAGTTTGTGTGAAGAGTTAAATGTTCCACTTTTTGGACTCACTTCACATTTATTTGAAGAGTTAAGTGTTCCACCTTTAGTGCTTTAAATACTTTTGATAGTGGATTGCTTAGAGCTAATTGGATTTTGGATTGTTCTAACATTGTGGAGCTAACAAGTTGTGCTTGTAGGTGCTCTCATTGATTAAGAATTTGCTTAAAAGAATGCATGTCAAAGAGGGCTACTAATGGTTTTTGGAGGGCTGCCCTAAGCATAAAAACCAAATCAAGTTCTTGTTTAATTGCTTTCTTTATTGAGTGTGGCATATACTAGTTGTTTCATTTCATAGGCACTTAATATCTTGTGGAAGGAATTTTGAGGTGGTAGGAGAAGTATGCTCTTCACCCTTGTGGTGAACCAAAAAATCTTGACCCATCTTAAGATTTTGGAAACAAGAGGGTAATTGAACATTTTCTTGGTGTGTTTGGGAGAAAGCTTTGAGATAGAAGGGAGTATGCTCTTCACCCTTGTGGTGAAACAAAATCCTTGAATCTCATAAGTTGATCCATTTTTGTTTAGATTGTTAGAATCCTTTAGCGGGTCTGCTCTTGAGCAATCAAGAGGAACGACCCAAGTGGGGACAAGCTTATTGCCGGCTATTCCGACCCACTATAAACTTAAGGCTATTGAGGACACAAAACCTTGGTAGACGTAGTGCTTGTCTTCGCTTGATGTGAGTACTTGTGGGATTGTGACCATGAGGAAAGTGTTGAGCAAGAATGCCTAAGGTACTCTTGAGCCCGCGAGGTCCCAGTCCTTTATGAGGAGCAAGAGGGGTACTACGAATGAAAGCCCTTATTAAGAACCATAGTTAGAGGCCACCTTATTTTTTCACTTAGCTTCTTGGTGCAAGGATTGATTTAAGTGGAATAACCCAGATCACCCCAAGATTACTCACCATATGTGTTCCTTTGGTTGTGTCTTTGGCACTTCCATGACAAAGCCAATATCTATTATGGGCAGCCACTTTGTGTGAGGCAAGGGAGCATCAAGTGTGGGCCAAGTTGTTAAGTATTGAGCCTTGAGTTTCTAGGATAGATATTGCTTGAAGTGTCTTTGATTATGTAATACCAATGCTAACGTTCTTGAACATTTAAACAATCAGTAGCATTCATAAGGTTTTCTATTTTGATATCACAAGTATTTGTCTTGGCAAGGTTTCTTTTGCCCTTGTTTCAAGTGTTTTAAGACATGTTTGATCCCTTACTATTTGCAAACCTGTCAAATTTCTACTGATATTATGATTAAGATAAAAAACATCAACCCTCAGACTGAAAATTTTGATCAAACAGACCCAAAAATGCACATTTCACACAATTCTGGTCAAGTGTCGTACAAACTAGCAATAGTATCACTTGCTTTGAGAAGAAATATCGCACGATAGTTTGTTTCTTCTGGATTATCGACCGACCTACCTGGAGTCTATCGCCTAGTTATTGTGAGTTCTATCACCTAGTGAAAGGCAAAATATCACCTCAGTGAGAAGTATCGCTTGGTTAGCCTGGAAAGTGTCGCCTGAGAATTTTCTATTGTATACCTGGTTTCAGTCATTTCACAGTTGCTTTTAGTTGGCTAGGTCTTTAGGAAGGTAACTTATCTTACCGTCGGAAGCTTGTCTTTACCCTAAATTTCTATTTTAGCCCTCTAGGGGTAGTGTCATTCGATTTACAAAGCCACCTTGGGAAGAATGGTCAAGTTAGAAGATTATTCCTATTGAGAAAGTATATCTCTAGAGTTGTTAGTAACATTCCTGGAGAATTCTAGTACTCTTTTTGTCCAAACCATTTCCATTCAAATTCAATTTTAATTATACAATTTGGCTAAGTCCATCCTCCTGGTTCAAACGTGCAAGGATATTGATGCTTTGATTTTTAGCACCTCTTTGACAGTGTTGGCAACACCATTTGCAATTTCTATCTTTCCATCTCTTTTGGGACATTAGAGAACTTTAATTATCCTAGTTTGGTGATTGACACTTTGAGAGATCATCTTATCATCAAGAATCCTTTTCTTTCATGTCAGTTACAACAAGGTACCAAGTGAATCAAGGAAAATGAACCCTGATTATCTTTAATCAATTACCCTTAGTTAAGACTCGTCAACAGCGAAAGGGAAAGGAACCCATTTTTGATCGATCCCCTAAGAGTGAGTCTAAGGTTGGTTTTGACCCAAAGAGTAATCCTAATGGATTGAGTACCTCTTTAGCACCTAGTTCCTCAAATATGGATATGAGTTACACCTTCACTAGACAACAAAGAGAAGCAATGAATCAAACTCTTAATGACATGTTCCAATGACATAGGGGTGATGTGATGTCTATTGGATCTTCTTCTGATAGTCCACCTGGATCACCCCCTATCAACACAAGGTATCTAGATGCTCATCAACGAGCTGAGAGACATCATAGGCAAGCTCACTCAGATGCACGGTCACAACATGAAGACCAAAACAATGAATCTGGTGATGCTCATATCAATGCAGCTAATGTATCCAAACATTCAAGACAACCTTCTCCACTTAGAGATACCTCACGATACACAAGTGAGAGGTTGAAGCGCATTGAGAGGGAGATACAAGATTTCTTAGATGAACAAGCTACTAAGAAAGAAAGGTTAAAACAATTGGAGGATGAGGAATGAGCTTTGCTAGACATAAGGAGAAGAGCCACACAAGAAGAACAAGATAGGCTACTAGTGCAACAACTCCATAATCAATTCAACAATAGGGGTACCAACAGTGGAACCAACTCTCCACCATCTACTCCCTCACCAAGTCCAAGAGCTAGAAGAAGGTCAAGGACCCCATCAAGATCACCTAGTCCTAGAGGAAGAAGGACTTCTTGGTATAACCATCGTAGGAGACAATCACCTCCTAGATATTCAAGAAAACCCTCCCAACGAGCTCATCATGGCTCTCAACATGGAGGAAGTAAAGCCAACTTTGACACTATTGATTTCATGACAATGCAACAAGAACCATTCTTCCAACAATATGTGGAGAAGTATGTGGAGCAAAATAAGGACCAGTTCTTAGAAATCCTAATCAATAAGGGTGCAAAAGTCCCATAAAACTTTGATGTGGACCAAAAGATTAAGAAGCAAAACCCTTCAACTGATGAGGTGACTAAGCGGATGCAAAAGACTATGGAAAAAATGATGGCTCCTAAGAGCTCCTTCAACTTTGATTCCATATGTCCTAATCCCATTGACAAAAGTGTGGTTATGGTAGATTTTCCTAGAAAAGTTGAAATCCCCACATATGACAAATATGATGGTAGTTGTGACCTCCATGACCATGTGTGTCAGTTCTATATTATGAGTTTTGAATTCCACTATGAAGATTCCTATCTCATGAGGTTATTCCCAAGGAGTCTCAAAGGCCAAGCAATGGAGTGGTTTACCAACATTACCCCTCCTGTCAAAACTTTTAAAGAACTTGTTCAAAGATTTGTGCAACATTTTGCATATAATTTATCAAGGTCAGTCACCATGCTTGATTTGTGTAAATTAAAACAGAATCAAGGGGAACCCTTTGTGACATTTTTACAAAGGTGGAGACGCTTATGCTCCAAATATTCTAGGACCATCCCTGAGGAAGAAAGGATTGATATCATCGTGAGAAATCTAGTGCCAGAATTAAGATATGAAGTTAGAAAAATGGTCTTTAATTATTTTGACACTATGGTAGAAACTGCATGTCGCATTGAGGATGTTCTAAAAGAACAAGGTATTTTGGCCAAACAAAGTAACAACAACAATGGCCAAAACAATAACAACAGTAATAAGGATAAAAAGAACTCATATTGGAACAAAAATAAGCATGTAGTCAATGACGGAGTTGTTGACTCTCCACAACCTAAGGAACAAGGAGTTCTTAATCTATCTAATGTAGTTCAAGCTATGAAGCTGCAGACATCCTTAGATCAACAAGAGCACAAGCCCAAGTATCAAGATAAACCTAAGTCAAGAAAGAGGCAATTCACTAAACTTGGGGACTCTTATGCAGACATTTTTAAGACCTTGATCGCTCATAATTTGGTACAACCTCATGATCCTTCAAAGTTTTACATACTAGATCCTAAACCTTATTGGTGGAATGAGAGGGCTTACTGTGTATACCACAATGGGATTGGACATGACATTGAAGGTTGTTTTAAACTCAAACATCTTGTTCAAGACCTTATTGAGAATGAGAAATTACAAGTTGATGGGTTGACCACAAACGTAGACCACAAGGCCTTTAAGGAGCCCTTGCCTAAGTATGAGAAGGGGGAGACTTCTACAAACAAGAATGGCAAGGCCACAATCAATTATACCTATACAGCTGTAGAAAATGTCATTAATATGCTTGAGGTTGTGGACAATGATGTCAACATGATGAGAGGAAATGATTCCTATGATTATGATGTAAGCTCACCTCCCATATTTGATGGACCTGTTGTTGTGCTTAGAGGTCCTCAATCTTGAAGGTCATCTCAACCTCTTAATGTTGTTACTAGGGGTCAGTCCCAAGGTCCTATTATCATTAGAGGTCCTAATTCTAGCAAATCTAAGAAACCAATGTCCAAAAGTGTTCCTTCCAAATCTACAATTGGTCCTGATATGAGTTACAACCTTGTTAATCAATTACAGTAAACGTCAGCATAGATTTCCATTTTTGAGCTCTTAGAGTTGTCTCCTAGACACAAGTGTGTCCTTGAGGATGCTTTGCGTGTAGCAAATGTCCCTAATAATATAGATGTCGACCAATTCCAAAACATGGTCAACCACCTTGCTAGCCCACATCACCTTGCATTTTCTGAAGAAGATGATAAAGCCTTGAGCCATTTGCACAATCTTGCCCTTCACATTGAGGTCATGATCCATAAAACCCGTGTTAGGCATGTGTTGATAGATGGGGGTGCTAGGCTCAATATTTGTTCTCTAATTCTTTTGAAAAACCTGGTTTACTCAGAGCATGTCATTCATATCAGGAAGAAAATTACTATCAAAGCCTATGATGAGGCTGAGAGAAGTTCTAAGGGATTAGTTGTTCTTCCAGTCAGAATTGGTCTTGTTGAAAAGGACATTTTGTTTCAAATCATTGATGCTGGTCCTCTAGCATACAACATCCTACTAGGTAGACCATGGATTCACGACATGAAAGCAGTACCATCTACCTATCACCAATGTGTCAAGTTTCCATACAATGGCGTAGAAGTCTACATACCAGGTGATAGTACCTTATCTGTTAATGCTATTTCAGTAGGGGCCCATGTTCCCTTAAATAGAGAAGCAGACAATTTTGGGGCAGCTCTTGAGCAATGTAAGGATAAATTCAAGTCCATAGACCTTGGTATGGGAGGATATCAAATTGACTCCTTTACAAAATTGCCAATTTCACCTAGGTCCTATGGTAGACCGTCACAAGAGATGCATCCCTCGTCTGTAGCCATGACTCTATTTGACACTTTTGTAGAGTCTTCAATACCTATTCAAGATGAGAAAGAAGAGGTGGTTGTTAGAGATTGGATATACAGAGAAGAAAAGTACCTACATAATGAAAATTTTCTCCATCTCCAAAGACTTATGGGAGAGTATTCACGTTGGTCACCAACATGGGCTACCCAGGTCATGGCCCTCTCAGTCACAGGTTAGATGCCAAGGCTAAACCACTCAACCATGCTCTTTTTGGTCATAGGACTAAGTCAACAGTTGGCTTGGGGTTTGATAATGAAAAGAAGACAAGTGTCCCTATCCTAGCTACGACAGATAGTGATAGTGACTTAGATTATACACCCAATCTTCAAAACTAGCAAGACATGATTGATGATTGGGTGCCTTCCACCAATCTCCTTTGGGGAGATTTAGATGATTCAGCAGCTGAAAATACAGACACCAGAGAAGGTGATACCCTTCACAATCTCCAAGCTTCTACATCAAGGCATCCCAAGCCTTCTTGGTGTAAACATCCCAGTAGAGATTTAGAAACAGATTCACATGAGTTCGAATGGGACTCTCTTTCAGATGAAACAGTTGATTTGGACATAGATGTTGTCCACACCTATAGTACTCAACCCGATGTGATCAATGAACCTAGTGTACGACTAGAGGATTGGACTCCTCGAATTGCCTTAGTGGACGATGCTTCATTTGGTAAGATGAGCCCTAATTTAGGTATCTTCGAGGGAGACTTGATAGATCCTAACTATGTGATCACCGGAGATAATACCTTTCATATCAATAATATTGAACCAGTCATTAACCTACCCCTTGTAAACCATCATTTGATTGATTGGTCACAACTTTGTCAAGAGCCTCAGCTCCTCACTTTTCACAATGACTATGAAATAGCTTGCTACCTGAATGCTCTTGAACCCGTAGTCTCTTCCACCAATGAACCTACAATAAGTATGACGAAGCCAGATATTAAGTACCTCAGTTGAAAAATAAAAGAAAAGAAAAAAAAGAGAAATGGTTTTGATGACGAAAACCACTACCTGGTGGTGTCAGAACCCAAAAAAGTAAAAAGAAAGGACGTATCCAAAGGTGAAAACCTCTTTGAGGCACCTAAGGATGGGGTACTTAATAACCTGCTGAGTTATTTCCAAGACAGGTCATCAGTTCTTATTGAGCCTACACAACCAGTAAAATTGAATACGAAAGAGGCTCCACAGGTGATTCATCTAGCTCAGTCTCTGTCAATGCAAGAAAAAGAGGCATACACAAAGTTCTTACAAAAGAAGAAAATCAATTTTGCTTGGACATATTCAGACATGCCAGGGCTTGACACTAATCTTATTATGCATCACTTATCTATAGCTCCAGGAATTAAACCAGTAAAATAGAAGTTGAGGAAAATGCATCCTCACATAGCTCTCCTTGTTAAAGCTGAATTAGAAAAGCTCTTAGGAGCAGGATTTATTAGAGCTATCGACTATGCCGAGTGGATCGTTCTAGTTTCAAAACATGATGGGTCCATTCATGTATGCACAGACTTCAGAGATCTTAACAAAGCTTACCCAAAGGATGACTTTCCACTCCCTAACATAGACATGATAGTGGATATGACTGCAGGCTATGAGATATACTCTTTAATGGATGGTTTTTCCGGTTATAACCAAATAAAAATAGCTCCTGAGGATCAAGAAAAGATAGCCTTCACATGCGCATGGGGAACCTATTGTTGGAACGTCATGCCATTTGGATTAAAAATTGTAGGAGCCACATACCAAAGAGCCATGACCACAATATTTCATGATATGATGCATAAAAACATGGAGGATTATGTGGATGACACCTTGGCCAAGTCTAAGCAAAGGGATACACACCTAGAAGATTTGGAAGTAATTCTAGATTGAATGGAGCAGTTTCAGTTAAGATTGAATCCGAAAAAGTGTGCATTTGGGGTTACCTCAGGTAAACTTCTAGGATTCATAATTTCAGCCAAAGGAATAGAGGTGGATCCCAAAAAGGTTCAAGCTATATTAAATATGCCTCCTCCTAAGAAAATTAGTCAGATGAGAAGTCTTCAAGGATGACTCCAATCCATACAGAGGTTTATTTCATAGCTTTCAGATAAAGCACAACAATTCAACAAGACATTGCATAAGGGAGCCACATGCGCTTGGAATGAGGATTGCCAAAAGAGCCTAGATCAAATAAAACAATACTTGGCTAATCCTCCAATTTTAATGCCTCCTATCCTAGAAAAACCATTAATTTTGTACATCTCAGCAATAGAATCTTCCTTGGGGGCATTGTTGGCTCAACTTGATGATACTAGGAAGGAAAGAGCCATCTACTACATTAGTTGTACTCTAGTATCTTATGAGATCAATTATAATAGTATTGAAAAGTCTTGTCTTGTGGTAGTGTTTGCTTCCCAAAATTTGTGACACTACATGCTTGCCCATACTATACATCTTGTTGCAAAAATTGATCCTCTTAAGTATTTGCTTAGTAAGGCTACTCTCATGGGTAGACTTGCTAAGTGGATGATGGTTTTGTCTAAATTTGATATAGAGTACATTGAGCGTAAGGCTATAAAAGGGAAAGCTATTGTAGATCAACTTGTTGATTTCCCAGTCAAGGATAGCATGCCTATTCAAGTGGAATTTCTAGATGAGTATATCATGTACATGACCATGCGTACTTGGAAAATGTTCTTTGATGGTTCAAATATGAAAAATGGATCAGGAGCTGGAGTATTGTTTATTTCTCCTCATGGGTGCAACATACCTAAGTCTTACAAACTTCTGTTCCCATGCACAAATAATATTGCAGAATATGAGGCTCTCACCAATGGACTTAAGATGGCTATTGAGTGGAATATAACAGAGTTACATGTCTTTGGGGATTTGCAATTGATAATCAACCAAGTAAATGAAGAATACCAAACTAAGGATGATAAGCTGATACCTTACAAAAAGATGGTTGATTCATTGTGATGCTATTTCACATTTGTGACATTTCAACAGATCCCTAGAGCAGAAAATAAGGCTACAGATGCTATGGCTACATTAGCTTCACTCCTTCCGTTGGAACAACACGAATCAAGATTTGAATTCCTGGTGGAAGAGCTACACCATCCCATCTTTGACTCCTCTGAAAGCCACGTCATTTGTACCTTGATCACTCATGAGTCTTCTCGTTATGGTGCTATCTATTCATACCTCTGTGATGGCATCATCCCCGAAACCTTTAATTGCTCTAAAAGAAGAAATCTTGTCTGTAATGCCTCTCGCCATACCCTTATCTTTGGTGATCTGTATAGGAGGGGTTTAGATGGGACACTTCTTAGGTGCTTGGAAAAGGATGAGTCTGATTGAGCGTTAGTTGACATCCACGAGGGCATTTGTGGAGGACATTCCAATGGTCTTGCCAGGACCCAAAGGTTGCTTAGGGTGGGGTAATATTGGCCCACAATGCAAATGGATGCTATAGCTTTTGCCAAGTCTTGTGAAAAGTGTCAGAAACATGGAAACCTAATTCATGCTCTAGGTAGGAAGCTTATTCCTTCTATTTCTCATTGGCCATTTCAGTGCTGAGCCTTTGACCTTGTTGGGAAAATTCATCCCAACTCATTAGGTGGACATAAATTCATTATTACTACTACTGACTACTTTACCAAATGGGTAGAAGTCGTTCCACTATCTGTTGCTTCAGGAAAGACAATCTCTTTGTTCATATTGAATCACATCATTTGTCGATTTGGGATACCTTCTAAGATAATCACTGACAATGGAGGTCAGTTCAAAAACAAGGACCTTACACACCTCTGCAAGAAATTCAAGATAAAACAACATTGGTCCTCCATTTACTTCCCACAAGGAAATGGACAAGCAGAGGCCTCTAATAAAACCATTCTTAAGATTCTCCATAGAACAGTTCACAAGAATGGTCGAGACTGGCACTTACAGATCAATCCAGCCTTATGGGCCTACAGAATGAGTATTCATACTCCCACAAGGGCTACTCCTTTTGCCCTCACTTATGGTGCTGACGTAGTATTACCTTTAGAAGTTGAGATTCCTTCACTTAGAGTCTCTCTCAAAGGTTTGATTACAGATGAAGATTATCGTGCCATGAGATTGCAAGAATTGGAACTTCTTGATGAGAAACGTAGAACATCTTTTGATCACATGAGAATCTACCAAAAGCGTATGTCCGAAGCATTCAACAAGAAGGTTCGCCCTAGAGAATTTCAAGTAGGAGATCTTGTCCTACATGAGAATCCTAAGAACCAACAACATCGAGAACAAAAGGGCAAATTTGAACCTAATTGGCTTGGACCATACATTATTACTGTTGCTTTTGGGACAGGTGCTTACTTGCTATCTGATGAACAGGGAGAATAGCTCCCTGATCCTATTAATGTTTTGCACCTTAAGAAGTTCTATCCATGATGCCTATTCTGTCTGGGGGCATCCTTTGTACATATTTATTAAACCTAAAAAAATTCCAAAAAAAATCATATATGATGCTGAAAAAATCCTAAAAAGCATAAAAAGTCCTGAAAAAATACAAAAAAATCAAAATATTAAAAAAAATTCAAAAAAAAAATAGAAAAATGCCTTGGTGAAAACTTGGAAATAGGCGCCTTGGTAGCAAAAAATCAAAATTTTTCAAGTGGTGAAAACTTGGAAACAGACGCTACTTGAGGCCTTTGCACCCTTGTCTTTTAGCATGCATCCTTGACACTTAGCCATTGTCCATCATGCCTTGACCTCATTTGACTTGGTCTAGAATTGGTCTTTATGTTTGTCTAGGGGGCATACCTATTAGCATAGGTCCTTTAGGTGCGTTTGTCTCTTGGGGCATTTCACCAACAAGTATTTTTTAACACCACCCCCAATAGTGTTTTTCAACACTACCCTAGCGTCGGGTGTTTCTCAACACTTATCAAATGTCTTACCTACCAATCTAAGTATGATGCAATATCGCTCATTAGCAAATTTGATGCTCAAAGTTTGACTCTATGACCAACACACACACACTTAAACAATTAACTCAATTGAGATATGTTGACTTTATTTTTCTTTGTGTGCTATCTATGAGGATTTCTTTGATGAGTGGTCTCTCCTTGAGAAGTTTTCGATGATGTATAGCTAGAAAACTGAGGGTATGAGAACATGTTTTATTTCTTTTCCTGCTTGTGGGTATATTTTGTTCATTCTTTCTAGCATTAGCATTCATGCTTGATCCACTTGACACTAAGGACTTACAAGGTATTATCCTTGACTGTTTTGTGAGTGCATGCTTATAGCCATCTTGACCTTCTTATGTCCTGATGCAAGCATAATCTTGCTATAGTAAACTTAGGTAATCTCACTGCACTAGTCATCTTGACCTACATGTCTTTGGTGCCTAGGTGGGATTTCCACATTTCATCTGATATAGATCATATTCATATACCCATAGTCATACTAGTGTGTATTGTATGATCTTACGACACTACCAATAATGCTCGATGATGATAATTAGATGTCTATAAGCATTGTGACCTTGCAAGTCAACCACTTTCATAGTAGCTTGCATTTTTAGGTTCATGTTAGTTAGTTTTGCATCTTGCATATGGAGAGAGCTCTCCTTTTCATCTTACGTGGACCTGTTGGTCAACTGCGCTCACCTTTCATTTTCTCAATCATGTCTTTTGCTCCTTGTCTTTCACATCACAACCTGTTCCTGTCATCACAAGGGGTTAATCTTATCATCATATCTATCTCAAAACTATCATTTTCAGAAACATGAGTCTATATCACACACATGAGAATTAAACATATATCTATGAGAGAGAATATACATGAGCATTTATAACATACATTTTGAGTAAAATGACAAGACAATACATAAACTGATACATCCATCACAAGTGAGATGTAAACACAAGATATATCGAACATCTAGTAATCTCATATATATCACAATGTCATCATACAATATACAATATGAGATCCCAAAATCTGGATCACAAAGTCTCATGATATGTCCAAAACATCTAAACCTAGGACTCGCTGTCACCATCCCAAGGACCTGGTGGTGGGGGAGGTGGTGCCGCATCTGGTACTACATCTGATCTACCCACTACTACTGAGTAGGAAGGAGCCCTCTGACCCACTGGTACTACCTGTATGTAGAGACCATGGTAATATGCGGCTCGCGCTGCCTCTCTTTGTCTCTCTGCAAGAGCAACCTGTAGGGCTCTCTCTTGCCGCTCTGTCTCTGCCCGCTGATCAGTGAGTTGCTACTCTCTAACTGCTATGGTGATCCTAAGCTAATGTATCTCTATCTCTAGAGCCTATATCCTAGCTCTCAGGCCCTCCCCTATCGTAGGCTAATCCTGCTATACCTCTGCCTATTGGCGAACTGGTCTTGCCTCGTCCTCAGGGGTCACTGATCTCTATCCTCGTGGCCATTTTTAGCCACCTGATTTGGAGCCCTTGCCTCTCTCCATCCCTCTCCCTCCCCCTCTCCCTTTATCTCCTTCATCTCCCCCATCATCCCCATCCCCACCCTATACTGGTACCTATGCATCTGGTACAGTAAACCACAAGAATAGGACCCTCTGTCACTCTGCCCTGTATGCAGCATCTGATTCTGCATTTTCCATATCTAGGAGGTACTCCCAGGGCTCCCTCCTAATTCCAGCTATCTCCTAGATGGCTAACTAATGATCTAACATGGGTAACCACCCATGTCCCTCCTCATCTCGCACCCTGGCATAAGTAGTAGTCTCTGTGGAGACTCAGTGCTGCCTCCCGAACTATCACCATACTTAAGTGATGCAGAATCTCTCCACTATCTCTGAGTGTTAGCCTACTAGTGGCTGGGTACATAGCATGTAACTAAGCTCATCCTCTACATCCCCCCATGCCTCAGCATCCTTGTATGGCCTCCATGTGAAGGAGGTCATCTCATCCAGAATCTGCCTATAGTATGTCACATCCCCAGTATGGGCATGTGATATAAATCCTACGTATCTATATATGAACAGATATCTCCGCTCTCTCAGCTGAACCTTGGGGCGCACCATAGCGATATGCTCCCAAGCCCACACCTGTGCCAGGATGGCACCACAAGCCCATGTCTGACCGTCCCTGTAGACGATCTCATGTAACTCATGATACATCTCTGCAAGTATGGTAGGTCCCCATGCCATGTGCCGAGGTCTGCCTACCAAGTCAACTAGTAGCCTGCCCCAGCTGAGTGGAAATCCCTTTTGACTATGATCAATCATCAGGGCCTATGAGATGATGGATGCAATAATACAAGGGACCGAAAAGTCTCTACCAAAATCATCGATCAATCTATCCTAGCTCACATGACGATCTAGGATGGTGACATCCTGGAACATAGCTTGTATCGCCTATCGTCCCTCAATGGTGTCCTGATCATAGTATACATGTGCCAGTAAACAATCATGTTAGTTTTCATCATAGGGAAACATTATATTTAAATGATTATATCTTAAAGCGTGATTTTACTCACTGACTCTCCATGACATGATACTCAGAGAATCTGATAGACGTCCTCCAGTGTGATGGATGCCTCTCCTGTGGGCAGGTGGAAGGTGTTGTGCCCACTATGCCATCTCTCAGCAAGAGCAGTCAACAACCCATGATCAACCCAGATATATGGGAACCACAATAAGTATCAGAATCCCATCGCTTGGATATCAGCCTCACCCAGATCATCTAGATCTTGGACGCATCTCAATCCTACCACCTTCGGTGCTCTAATGAGTAATGCCAGAAAGTGCTCCTACAAACCATTAAACCAAGCCAGATATCAGTACATATCATGATGAATGTCTAAAAATTAGTACAAGGCATATACAATGTAAACTTGTCTAGACCCATGTCATTTTTTGCTCAAAAATATTTAAAAATATCAAATTTTTAACTTAGGTGATACTGCTTTTGGGACAAGTATCATGTGATACTTCTTCCTATAGCGATGTGATATACCTTTGATTGTGTGATACTTCGCCAGGCATCACGTGATAGTTCACCTATTATCGTGCGATACTGGTGTCTATGCGCGTGCGATACACTTGCGACCCATGAAGTATCGCGCAATATTTCTCTCTAAAGGGGGCGATACTTCTAAAGTATTGCACGATATATCGCCTAGTTCTTGAAAATTGAAATTTGAAAATTTGAAAATTCTTGAAAAAATGTGCTAAATATCTTAAATGCTCATTAATGACTCAAAAAAGTGAAGTTTTTTCTGAAAACTCACCGGGGCAACGTAGTGTGGAGGCCGGTTGTGCAACCGACCGCACTCAAACCGATGCCTATGGATGGGAATCACTGCTTGCTAGGCCATTTTATCTCTCTAAGCTCTCAAAATTCTCAAATGGCTAAATAATAAATGATTTTGAAAATGACACTTTTGTCCTTTATATAGCATTTTAACTTTTTGACCTAATTTTCAAAATACCTCAGAATTGCGCAAAAATTGCACCCCTAGCTAATTTCGATGTTCTGGATCTATTTTTGGACTCAAAATCAAAATCTGAGTTAATCTTGATAGTCAAAATCACATTTTAAAATTTTCACCCTCATCTACACAGTTGGCTGACCATTTGAGGCCTGATCCTTTGATCTTTGTTGGGGCATCTTCATTTCTTCACCCCCATCTCTTTCAAACTCCTAGTCTCTCATTCATTATCACTCACTTCATCTCTCTGAGGTTTGACTTAATTTTTATCCTATCTCTTTCCCAATCAAACCTAGTCAACCTGGGGAATGTCTTCACTGCTTGATGGTTATCCTATTACGCTTCATCTTTGACTATGATTTCTAGTGCTTTGATCAAGTTTATCAATTTCCTATTCTCCTCTACCTGATTTTGATTCTGATTTCGAGGGGTCAGTACCTATCAGCTTTAATCTTTGATTCAGCTTTATCATTCAGCTCAACTTGAGATTCTTATTTTTAGACCTGATTATCACCTAGCAGCGACGGTGGTGATTTGTCTTTCAATTTTTATCTCCTATTTTTTAGTCTTGATTATTGCCTAGCAGCGACGGTGATAGTTTTATCTAAAGCTTGATTTGCACCTAGCAACGATGGTGTTGGTCTTGTCTTTCAACTTTTTTGCTTATTTTTATCCTGAGTGTTCCCAAAATGAACACACATCTAGGTTGTTTTGTGATCCTAAATCGATCTCACATTTCAATTCTTCTTTGACTGCATGTGTTCCCGAAATGATCACACATTAGTCAAAGAGGGGCAAATGTATGCACCCTAAAATGGTCGCTTAGACTTTGGGCCCCCATTTAGTAATTTATCAGATCCCTGAATCAATATTTTCAAAAATCAGCATTTTATCAATTATATCAATTTTTTTTATTAAATCCTATTTTATCATTTTTTATTATTTGCCTTGGGCTAACCATTTTATCCTAAGTCTTTATTTATTTAAAAGGAATATTTCCTCCCCTTTTATTAAATAAAATGCCCCCCCCCCCCCCCCCCCACTTTTCCTCTTATCCTAAGTTGCACAAATAAAGCATTATTCTTATTTTATTAAAAAAAAGAAAAAGCACTTTTTGTCCCATGTGGATACAAAAGTCAACCCTTATTTTCTCATTGGAGGATATTTGTGCACATGGATTGCTCCTCTTTCAAGCTCCACCCTTGATTAAGACTTTTGCCTCTTAATCTCCATGGTCCATTTTTCTCCTCATTTCCTATAAAAGAAGAGCTCTCTTCCTCATTTGTATATATCCATTCTCTTTTATGCTAATGTTATACTACAGGTTTTCTAGGTCTATTTGGAGCTCTTTGAAGACATTCTTGCATTCAAGCTTTGAAGATATTATTGTTGCATCACTTCTTAGCTTTCTTCATTGCTTCATAGTTTAGTTTTCATTCTTGCATAGTAGCTTCATATTTCATGCTTTCATAGTTTAGATTTCCTTTCATGCTTTAGCTTAACTCACATAGCTTAATAGGAAGGATTTGTAACACTTGTTCTTTCCTTTCATAGATTAGTTGCATTGTTCTTTCAATTTTCATAGATTAACTTGCATCTTCATTCTTAGCTTACTTGCATTGCATTGCATTTCATATTGATTGCATTGGAGATATTGGCACTCTTGCCCTTGTCTTCACTTGAATCTCTCATTGTGTGGTTGACTAGCAAGGTCATTAAGCTTAATAGCTCTAGCTGAGAGCAATTTTACAATCTTGCAACTCCATACATAGAGAGCTATGAATCAATTTTTGAGACCTCATTCCTGAGTGTTCTTGATTGTAAAGATTCATAGAAGTGCACTACTTTTGTGTGTATAGTAGGCACGCCATTCCAGTGCTTGTCCAGCTTCATGATTTTCCAGCCCATCTTTTCCTCATACAGTTTGCTGCAATGTGCCCATATCTACCACATGCAATATAGTTAGCCCATGTGTTGTAATCCCAAATATAAGAATTACCTTGTCTCTTCGGTTGATAAGGCTTGGTTTTTCTCTTCTACTTTGGTGTCCATACTTGCTTCATTTTTGCCTTACACTCTCGTGCAGTGTGTCCATGTTCATTACAAGTATAACATAATTTCTCCATAGTAGGATTGTTAGTATTCATATTCAACATAGATCTACATTCATAAGCTTGATGACCAAATTTTCCACAGTAATAACAATATCCATTAAACTTAGGAGTGACTAGAGGTTTACCTTGTGCTTTTCTTCTACTAACATTTGAGGTATGTCCTAGTTTTCCACAATGATAGCATAACAGTATCTTAGGTCTTTGATTTTGATTGTTGTTGACTTGTTCAGCTTGTTTGGATGATTCTCCTTCACCGGTATAGCCTAATCCAGCTTTACTTCCAAATCTTCTTTGATTAGTCAGAAAATCATCAATCTTTTTTGAACTATCTTCAACCAATTTCATCATTTCATTGTGTTGTTGTTGAGTTTTGATTTCATTTCTCAGTTTCTCATTCTCTTCCCTGAGTATTCCAATATCTTCAAGCTTTCTTGATAGTTCACCATTTACTCGGTTGACCTCCTGATTCATAATCATCATCTGATTAGATATTTTAAAATGGTGCTCAATGAGTCTTTGTATCTCACTTTCTTTTGCTTGAAGTTGTTCAATTATCTGTCTTCGATCTTCAACAGCTAGATTCCTTTCTTGCTTAGCCTGCCTAGCATTATTGATTACATCTATCATTCTCACCATCTGTGATTCCTGACTAATTTTTAGTGCTTTCACTTATTCGGTTAAGTGAAGATTCTTTTTAGATAAATCAAAGATTGCACTTTCAGAACCATCAGAAATACTTCCTGAACTAGATCCAATGTGGTCAAATGCATCATCAATCTCTTCTTCATGGTAACTAATGTCATTCTCCATAATGGTCATGTTAGTTCTTTGAGCCAATAACTTTTTTAAATCATTCTTAGCTTGATTATACTGCTCAACAAACATCTGCATTTGAATCTTTTGATTCTCTATAGTTTTATCCAACTTATATCTCTACATGGTTAGATATTTACCCTTCAATGGTTAAACTGTCCAATAAGAGAACTATGCTCTGATACCAATTGTTGGAATTGGAGAGATAGGGTACTAAGAGGGGAGGGGTGAATCAGTGCCCACAAAAACTTTTAACTAATAAACCTTTCAAACCTTAGACAGCAAACAGTAGTAACCTTCAACTATAACTGGAGTCCATTGCATGCATCATTCATTCATTTAACTATCAAAGGTAAATAGCATGAAATCAACAAGATAATCATCACATAACACAAGTATTTTGGTAACCTAGAAACCCTTATTAGAAGGTAAAAACTATAGTGGGGATGACACCTACAAATTATTTACTACTACAGATAGAAAAGGTTTGCCTGTTAGAGCTACAAGTGGTGATCACTTCTGGTGATCTTACCCTATTAGGAGTAACATTTTAGATCGATTAGATCTACCTAGTGATAGGATTTCAACAACACTACTTAAGTGTACACTCGGTTAAGAGATTTACAAAAAGGATGTTAGGTCTACTCTATTAAGAGATTTTGCCAAAACTCTATTACAATGATTAGAAAATAACAAGTAAATATCTGCTAATGACAAGTCAACTTGTCTGATACAGATCTATGAAATGCTTAATAGATATCACCTTTCAATGTGAAGATCTCTACTCTAAATTGCTCGGTAGCTTGTCTAATTCTGCTTAATCTGAATATCTCTGAATACTATTCTGCTCTACCTGATAACTAATATTCATGAAGTTGGCTAATGCTTCAAGAACTTCTTTTCATGTTCTCAACCTTCTTATCAAGCTTCTCTCTCATGCATCTAAAAATAATATGAAATTACATTTATATAGCATACTGCTTTTGCCGCTTAAAAAAAATTAGGTTACAATATCTTAGAGAAAACCATAAGATCTACGATGTACAAAAACAACCTAGATCTAGCAAATACATAAAGATCATCATCGTAATTAGTGATGGAATCTTACAATAAATGATCCTTGATCTTGGTAAAAAGTTTTGTGATTTTGTTGTAACCGTTTGCATAGATAAATGTGTCATTCTTGATTACTATGTTGTTTACTGTCTTCCTCGGTAAACACTGTATATACTGCTCGATAATTACACTAGTGCTCAATGTCTAGTTTTCTCGGTGTTTACTACCACTCGGTATCGGTGTACACTGATGCTCAGTAGAACTGCCCTAGTGCTCGGTGTGAAGACTTAACCGACTAGCTTGTAGTGCTTACAGTTACCGACTAGAGTAGCATAGGTAACCGACTGATGTCTTTGATACTAATGATAATCTTTAATTCTCAAATAGAGATAACACACTCAACACATAACTCATAACACCATTATTTGTTCTCAAGGAAACCCTGGCACAGGGAAAACCCCGGTGGGGATAGTACCCACAACTATGTACTAAAATATTGAATCCATGTTAGGAGTTGAGTATTACATACTACATTTCCTTGTTAGAGGAACACAAGAACCTTGTTAGGGGTATACAAAAACCATGTTAAAGGTGGTGAGCTTACAGCTCTTACAATTAGAAAGTCTCTCACAAAAGTGTTCTTCAAGTGGTGAACAATATAAGCATATGCTATGCTTTGATAGTTCCATTTATAGCTTTGTCAAACTTAGATCTCACATCTACTATTTGCATCCATCGTATCATCGTCTCATACTTATTTTTGCTTCCACAAAACACTCTATAATAATACTAATTATGTCATTCGGTCGGCTCCCAAATACAATACAAAACATAATAAATATTTATGCAAATGATAAATATTGAGTTAGCGATCTTATATTACCCAAGTGTCGATAATATACTACTCTCATCTGACTTAGAACGTTACCATTCCATCTGATCTTCCCTCAATCATCGCAATTGTTCATATACCATGTTTCACTAGTTCTCTATCTTCGCATACCTTCACAACATTGTATCTTATTGATATCAATACCAAAACACATGTGACCTTAATGGAAATTCCTACATATCTCATATTGTCTTCCTGTAACTTAGCAAGCCTTACTACATCATATACCATCTTTGCTAACCAAAACTGTATTGCAGAATACTGTTATTCTGATTTTGTACTTAATCATTTTCATGACTGTGTCTCCAGTACCTAATCTTACTTCATGTGATCACTTCACTATAAGTGTTTCCATAAATGACAAGCCTTAAGTGATCCATAGTGCACACAAAACATCACTTGCCAACAAGAGTGACATTAGTAACAATGATGTAAAGTGAAAGTCATAAATGCTCCAACCAAAGGAATTCGTGTGATGGGAGGAAGTCTTTTGCAAGGTTAAATGTGGTGGTGGGGCTTTCCTAGTCTCAGCTCTGAAGAGGTATAAGATTTTTAGAGATAATGGAGGCTAATTTCTTGCTTATGTCAACTAAACAACAAGGGCTATTTTTCCAAGTCAGTTACGATGAAGAGATTGAAGCATGTTTATGCTTTCTAGGACTTGAAGTTCATCTAGAGAATTCAAGAAATTATGGGTGAGGTCTTCAACAATGTGACGTGGTCTCTTTGGTGTTATCTTGGTGATTAGAGTTGGCAGAGAATGTGGGTATTGTCAGGAACATGATGGAGGCCATTGTTGACAAGGAAAACCTATATGGGTAGGATTCGGTCCTCGAAAGAACAATACTGGGTGTGGGCATAGATGTTTAAGAAGGGATAGAGAAACCATCACTGGAGGATTTAAAGGAGCTAATTTCTTTCCTACAATTGTAGATTCATTTAATATGGAACAAAGAAGGAATGAAGCATGCACAAGCTTAGATGGTCTAAAAAAAAATCTCACGATGAAAGAAACCTAGGATAATATGGCTTTGGTTCCAGCAGGGAAAACTCGTTATGTACTAAACAAGAAGCATTCAAGTGGAAGGAGGACGACTTCGTCCAAATACAAGCATGGAGGAGCATAGGTATTGAGTTTGTGTTTTTTTTTGGTTTAAGACTATGTAATGTTGGTGTTAATGTTTTTCTCTTTTGCAAAGTACTTTCAGCCCTAATGTGTATATGTTGAGCTATTTTTATTGCTAGGAAGGTTGGGTGTTGTTGGGTAGAGCTTGGTTTTTTTCCTCCATGGCTCCAAATGGGATAGAAATTTAGAAATGAAACTCTTTGTATAGGTATGGTTTTGTTTGCAACTATGCATAGTCATTAATGTGGATGAACTAGGATTAGATTTAATTCCCTTCAAGCATGAGTTTTTGAAATGTTGATGATATGATAATACAGGGTAGGGGTGGTATTGTTCAATCATGGAAGTGGGTGGTGAGGTTTTTGGCTTTTGGGTTATCGAGCCTATATTTTGTAAGTTTTTTTAGAGCTCTTTAATGTCTGGTGCCTGGAGCATCAGAAGTTATTTGTCTCAAATGATGTAATGATGTAATATATCTATTTCAATGAGTAATACAATTGCATATAATATTATTAGCGACCCAAAAAAAAATTATTGATTTTTTTTCAATTATCTAAATTATTTTATATAAATTATTTTTTCAAAATATCTAAATTATTTTATATAAATTAAAATTTATCTTAAATTTAATTTTAATATAATATTACATGTAAAAATATAATTTTATAACAAAAATATAACATAAATAGTTAAAAAATATAAATGAAAATAAATGTATTTAATTTTTTCAATCAAATTTAATACGAATCCTCTCTCCATCATCAAGTGATCATTAGTAACATCCATCATTAATTGTCAACATAATTTGCTTTTAACTTTGTTTAATAGTTGGAAAACATTCAATTCTATGAAATGATGAAAAACCATCTAAAGCTAAGAACATGCCAGCCACCCATGCTAACATATTATTTTAGTTGATGTTGGAAATCAAATCATCATCATCATTAATATGACAAGGCAAACATACTTGTTTATGGTTTAAGATCATCATTTCCACCATATTGGAAAAGGCTTTTAGAAATGCCTTATCAAAAGTTTATACACAAATTTTATTGTCTTTCACTATGTGGAGCATGTTTTTAGAAGTTGATGATGGTGATTTGTATTAAAAATTATGTTAATCCATAACTATATAATTGGGAAATGGCAATTCAATATTTAAAATATATCAATAATCTATTATAATGTATCAAAAGTATTGATGTCTTGGTGCATTTTAACTGCTATACATTTTCATATAATTATAATGGACAACTTTTAATAAATAATTATATAACTATAATATTTATATTAATTCAGGATGATGTTGATAAAAGATAACTTTTAACACATGATTATACAATTGTAATATTTATGTGAGTTTATGTTTATTTTTTCATTAAAATAAAATAAATATTTATTTATTAATAAATATTTTTAAATTTCATTGTGTATCTGTTTATCTCCTTTTTAATATTGTATTACTTTTATGTTAATGCATTTTTAAATAGGATATATTCACTAAAAAAAAACATTTTCTATTTTGATTAGTTTGTTCTTATTAACTAGCTAATATATACTCTATATTTAAAATACGTCGAGATGTATCGAGACATTTAATTTTTTCAACTTTAATTTTTATTAAAGGTGAATGATGAAAAAATTAAACGCCTCAATACATCTCAGCGTATTTTAAAAAGAGTGTATATTAGCTAGTAGTAGTGGCATGGCGCATAACACATCGAATAAATTAATAAATTATTATATAACATTTTTTTATTAAATAAAATTTAATCTAATATTATTATTTTTTCTAACCCTAATTGTATTACGCACTGATTAGTAACCCTAAGATATATTTGGGTTATAGTTAGGGTTATACTTTACATCATGGTTAAGGTTAGGGTTTAGGTTATGAATAGAGCTAGAATTAGGGTTATTGTTAGGGTTAGAATTTAGATTTAAGGTTAGGATTATGGTTATGATCAAGGTTTACATCATAATTAGGGCTAGAGGTGGGTTTGTGTCGGGTTAGGGTTTGGGTTTGGATTATGGTTAGAGTTAGGGTTTAGGATTAGTTATGGGATTTTGTTTTAGGGTTGGGGTTTGCATCATAGTTAGGGTTAGGGTTAGGGTTTTGGGTATGGGTAAAATTATGGTTAGGTTAGGGTTTAAATTGGAAGTAGAATTGAGGTTGGGGTTATAATTATGATTAAGGTGAGTATTTACATTGGGTTTTAGTTTACATAGAGTATATATTAGCTAGTAGTAGTCATGATGCGTGTAACATGTTGAATAAAGTAATATGATTAGGGTTATCATTTAGGGTTACAGTTTACATCATGGTTAGGGTTACCATCAAGGTGCATTTTGTATCATGGTTAGGGTTAGCATTAGATTTGGAGTTTGGTTTAGATTTATTAATTTATATACATTAGCATTTATTTGGTTGAGATTGGAATTATAATTAGGTTAAGGGTAAAGATTTAGGTTTGGTGAGGGCTATGGTTTGGGTTAAGGCTAGGGTAAAGGTTAGGATTAAGATTAAGATAAAGATAATTATAGACAGGCTTTGGTTTATGTTTATTATTATAGTTATGGTTAGGATTTAGACTTATGGTTAGGGTTAATATTAAGGTTAGGGTTTAGTGTTATATCTTAAATAAATTAATATGATTAGTGTTATAATAAGAAATACGAACGACCATGTACAACCTAACTTTTTTTAACTAACAGAATTCAACAAATTGCAGTAAGGGTGTAGCATGTGCCAATGGGAAGTTGAAAATTGGACCATTCTCTCATCCTGACACGTGGCTTTTGACTATCAAGAAGCCTTTAATATGATTTTCTAAGATTTTGTGCACCACACATTATTATTATTTCCACCTCTTGGAATGAAATTTTGAGTGAATCCTAGAACTATATTACTATAAGTAAATTATTGATAAAATAAAATATTAAATATTAAGTATTTCTTAAGATTATAGTGAGGGTCAGGGTTGAGATTATGGTCAGAGTTAGATTTTTTGTTGTGTTTTAGATTATGGTTAGGGTTATGTTTCCATCATGTTTAGGATTAGTGTTTGGCTTATAAATAAGGTTAGAGTTAGAATTATAGTTAGGGTTAGGCTTTAAGGTAAGGATTATGGTTAAAATTAGGGTTTACATCATGGTTAGGGCTAGAGCGAGTATTTAGGTTAGACATAAGATTAGGGTTTAGGTTTAGGTTTGGGAATATGATTAGGGTTCTAGGATATATGTCATGGTTAGAATTAGGGTTTAAGGTATGGTTAGTGCAAGGCCTAGAATTATTGTTAGGGTTAGGATTTAGATTAGAAATATAATTAGTATTTAGATTAGGTTTGGTTAGGGTTATGATTATAGTTAGGTTTATGGTTTGATTAAGATACGATTAGAGTTTAGTGTATATATCACGATTAGGGTTAGGCTTTAGGGTATGAATAGGGAAAGGCTTAGAATTATTGTTAGGGCTACGATTTTGGTATGAAGTATCATCATGATTAGGGTTAGTTATGCTTAGGATTAAGGTTAGCTTAGGGTTAAGGTTAGGTTTAGGATTAGGATAGTGGTTATAGCTAAGGTTTAGAATAAAGATTATTGTTTAAATTATTGTTAGGGTAAGGATTAGGATCTAGGGTTTGGATTAGAGTTTAGGGTTTAAGGTTATGATTATGGTTAGAGTAAGGATTTACATCATAGATAGTATTATGGTTAGGTTGGATTTTTTTTATTATGGTTAGGGTTAGGGTTGAGATTACAGTTAGGTTTAGGACTATGTTCATAGTTAGGGTTTATATCATGTTTAATATTATGTTAGAATTAGGGTATTAATAATGTGAGGGTTAGATATATACTTAGATTTAAAATAATCATTAAGGCTAGGACTAAGATTAGGGTTCTGATTGAACTTTGGTTAGAGTTCAAATTAGGATTTTTTAGGGTTTGAAAAGGGTGAATATTAGGGTTAAAGTCAAGATTAAGGTTATAATTAGGATTAAATTATGGCTAGGGTTCAAATAGGGATAGAGTTGTAATTCACTTAGTGTTATGGAGAAAGCACAATTAGGGTTAGAGTTAATGTTAGGTTAGGATTAGGGTTCAATCAAAGGGAAATATTTGATTATGGTAAGAGTTTGATTATTGATAGGGTTTAATTATACTTAGGGATATGAATTAATATTTTGAGAAATTTCATCATCCATTTTTTTAATGATAGAATTATATTAAATATGTTATGAGAATTATCAAGAAATTTCACCATCCTTCATCACATGATAAGCCTTATTAATAAATCATTTCTCCCTAAATTTTATTACTCATGCAAGGATATAGATATATAGTCCCCTTTATGTGCTAATCATATTGGTTCACTTTAAAAGAACTCATAAAAGATTATTAATAATAGAAAGCAAGAAATTTTTTATAAAAAAATTTAAAATAATAATTTATTATGATTAGAAATATGAAAAAAAAGTACTTTTAAATCTAAGAAATATCATGCAATTGAAAAAAATAGAAACATCTTTTTTATATACTTTTTTAAATCTTATATATATATATATATATATATATATATATATATATATATATATATATATATATATACACACACTTTTCTTATATATTCTTATTAGAAAAATAAGATGGTTCTCACTACTTTAGAAACATCTTTAGTTTCAATTAGAAAAGTAAGAAGTTTTATATTTTCTAATATCCTATCTTTTTAATTGAGAACAAAAAAAAATTATTTAGAAAAAAAAAAAATAGAAACCTCTAAGTAAAAATGCATAATGCTAATTTAGAAATAAATTTATTCTCAATTAGAAAAGTGAGATCTTAAGATGTTTCTAATTATTCTAATTACTCTTTTACTAAATTGTTACTATACACTTTTTTTTTTTTTTATTCATATTAATTACTTTTTTTATATAAGTTTTACAATTTATTCATAGAAGAAATATTTTATAGATTTTTTTAAATAATAATTTTATTAGTATCTTCATATTTATAAAATATGACAAGATAGATAACTAAATTAAAGAAACTCAAAATCCATTTCTAATGTATGTTCATTTCTTGATTACATTTTGTGTGTTTTGAATCCTTTTCTACATATCTCTACTTGTAATTATTCTGCAATTGTTACATTTGCATAAATGTTTTAAAACCATTTTCTATGTTTTTAGATATGATAATACAGGTAGGGGTGGTATTGTTCAATCGTGGAAGTGGGTGGTGAGGTTTTTGGCTTTTGGGTTATCGAGCATGTATTTTGTAAGTTTTTTGAGAGCTCTTTAATGTCTGGTGTCTAGGGCATAAAAAGTTATTTGTCTCAAATATTTCGATGTAATGATGTAATATATCTATTTCAATGAGTAATACAATTGCATATAATATTATTACCGACCCAAAAAAAGTTATTGATTTTTTTTCAATTATCTAAATTATTTTTTCAAAATATCTAAATTATTTTATATAAATTAAAATTTATCTTAAATTTAATTTTAATATAATATTACATGTAAAAATATAATTTTATAATAAAAATATAACATAAAATGATAAAAAAAATATAAATGAAAATAAATGTATTTATTTTTTTCAATCAAATTTAATACGAATCCTCTCTCCATCATCAAGTGATCATTACTAACATTCATCATTAATTGTCCACATAATTTGCTTTTAACTTTGTTTAATAGTTGGAAAACATTCAATTCTATGAAATGATGAAAAACCATCTAAAGCTAAGAACATGTCGGCCACCCATAGTAACATATTATTTTAGTTGATGTTGGAAATAAAATCACCATCATTAATATGACAAGGGAAACATACTTGTTTATGGTTTAAGATCATCATTTCCACCATATTGGAAAAGGCTTTAAGAAATGCCGTTATCAAAAGTTTATACACAAATTATATTGCCTTTCACTATGTGGAGCATGTTTTTAGAAGTTGATGGTGAATTGTATTAAAAATTATGTTAATCCATAACTATATAATTGGGAAATGGAAATTCAATATTTAAAATATATCAATAATTTATTATAATGTATCAAAAGTATTGATGTCTTGGTGCTGTACATTTTTCATATAATTATAATGGACAACTTTTAATAAATAATTATATAACTATAATATTTATATTAATTCAGGATGATGTTATAAAAGATAACTTTTAACACATGATTATACAATTGTAATATTTATGTGAGTTTATGTTTATTTTTTCATTAAAATAAAATAAATATTTATTTATTAATGAATATTTTAAAATTCTATTGTGTATCTGTTTATCTCATTTTTAATATTGTATTACTTTTATGTTAATATGTTTTTAAATAGAATATATTCACAAAAAAAAATCATTTGCTATTTTGATTAGTTTGTTCTTATTAACTTAGTTGTATGTAATATTTTTTTATTAAAGAAATCATTTGCATTCAATTAAATGTCATATAGGAAGAAAAAAAAATTATTTTCAAATATTTGTGCTTATACACATTTGTAGAGAATCAAATTATTTTCTATATACATATTAAAAAGAAAAAGAAAAAAAATCCTAATACATATGTATATAGAATACGAATTGGGTGAGGGTCATGCCAACATTGAATGTTATATTTTTTAAAATGTAATTGAGTATTTACAGTGAAATAAATATGAAGGTCGTATTCATCAAAAAAAGAAAAAAATTGAATATATATGTATATAGAATACGAATTGGGTGAGGGTCATGCCAACATTGAATATTGAGATAAAAAAAAAAAAGATACAGAATTGGTATGTGATTCGGCTCTACTAGGGTTTCATGTGTACGACTCTCTGTCTGCACCTTCTTTCTGAGTTCTCCACTTGTCACACCACATTTATTATAGAATTTTTGCATTAGGGTTAGTTTATAATGGCTCCGGACAACTTTGGCCCAACAGTTGATGTTGGTGCTCGAGTTGAAGCTTTGGAAAGCCGTGGCGCCTCCTCTGAACAAACGGTCGCACAAGTTCATCCCGAAGGTCTTCCACGAGGTAACCATGATATTGTTCTTAACATGCAAGAATTTGATGCTGCTTGTGAATGGCTAGAAAAGCATACCTTGATAGGATATTTTGTTGGTCGCACTCCTCCTGAAATTATTCTCAAAGAGTGGGTTAACAAGAGCTGGACTCCTCATGGAGTTCGCCTTGAAGGCATTCAAAATCTTACCAAAGGTTTTTTTGTTTTGATTTGCTAACCCTTCCCAGATGGAGGTTGTTTTTAGCTACGGTCGTTGGACAGTTAGGTCCTCTTTGCTTGTGTTTCAGAGGTGGTCTCAAAACTTCACTGTCTCAGATGATAAGAAACTTAGGGTTCCCTTTGGGTCTAGTTTCCTGGTCTCCCACTGCCATGTTGGCCATTCATTGAGTCTATTGCCAAAACCCTTGGAAAATTTATTGTCATGGAACATGACAAGGTTTTCAATTCCCATCCTCAAAAGCGTATTTGTGTCGAGGTCAACCTTTCTAGGGACCTCAAAGACTCTATGGAGATACAGGTTGGTTCCCTCACCTTCTCTCAAAAGGTGCATTATTTGAACCTGTCGAACACCTATTATAGGTGTCATTCGGCAGAGCATAAGATCAAGGATTGCCCTTTGGCTACCCCTCAAGTCAAGCCGCCGCCAAAGGATGTGCCTACTAAACATCTAGAGGCGGGGAAAAAGAAGGAATGGACCACGGTGTCGCGTAAAGGTAGTCCAACGCCTCAATTTCCAAGAAGGCTCAAGTTACTTCTACAGCTACTTTGTCATCGGTTGCTCCTCTTGTGGAAGAGATCTCTCCAGCTAGTAAAGCACCACCAATTTCTCTGCCTATTTCAAACCCTGTTCCCTAGGGGAAAGCTCCAGCTACATGGTCTTCCACTCGTGAGGTGGTGCTCTCTCTACAAGCTATTTCATTTGTCTCCTCTCAGACTTTGTGTTAGTCTCGCAGCCCTGATGGTCATGCGGAAGACCCAGAGGAAAAATGATGGCTTATCTCTTCTGGAGATTTACTCACCAGTTTTGGCACAATTCCAACCTTCTTGCAGAATAGTTTCTCCTCTCTGGAGAATGAGGAAAACATGCAAGAGTTTTCATGAATTTTTTATCCTCGAATGTGCGAGGTCTAACTGACCTCTCTAGAAAGTACTATATTCTAGATACCTGTCGCAGACTTCATAGTCTGGATGTTTTATATTTGCAAGAAGTTAAAATTTATGGTTTTTTTCTTACTTCTACCTATCGCTTCATTTGGTCAGACGACATTATTTTTTCTTCTCAGCACGAAGCTGGTAAGGGTGGTGTCATTACTATTCTGTCACCTCACCTTCATTCTATTATTATTACACATGGCTCTGATCCTATGCAGCATGTCACTTGGATCTTGTTATCATTCCATAATCATTCCTTTGACATTATTAATATTTATACTCCCAATGATGTTGTGGAAAGATCTCAGCTTTGGTGTTGGCTAGCGGATAATTTGCCTTCTGCAACTTAGGTGATGTGTGGAGACTTTAATATGGTTGAGCTAGCCTCTGACAAGGAAGGGATTTTTCCTTTTCGATGGATAGCTGGAGAGAGAGAAGCTTGGTACTATATGCACAATTAATTGGGCCTTTTTTATCCCAATGCTAACCGCCATTAGCATAGTGGGGTCTGGCACACTTCGTCTAATTTCAGAGCTAGTTCTGACTGCATATTCAAGAGATTAGATCATGCGATGATAACTGCTCAATATTTTTTCACCTTTTTTGAAGATCAAGATTTACCTATCATGCCCTTGCCAGATGTGACCTTGTCAGATCATTGCGCTATCTTTTTTACCATTACATGGCATTCCTCTGCACGGCGGGCTGCTTGTACTCAATTTTTTCTCAACACGTCTGTGTTGATGCATGCTTCCACCATTTCCCACATTCTTTTTATTTGGAATTTAGAGCCTTGGACCCACAGTCACATTGGTTGGATCCAGTGGTGGACTGATGCCATCACCCGTACAGCTAGATTTCTCCGCATTTACGGCTGTCAGTTGGCTTGCTACAAGAAATGTTCCTATGAAGCCAACACCAAAGCTCTTCGCAATGCTTCTGATGCCCTTTCTCTAAATCCCTTTGATGCTAATCTTCAGCTTAAGCTTGCTCAGCTTTGCCATGAGAAGAAAATTGCAGATAATTATTCAGTTTGGAGAGCTCAAATCAAAGCTCACCTCCATTCGCTGGAGGTGGGTGACAAAGCTTCTAAAGAGTTCTTCCATGCTCTCAGAGCCCGTCATACCAGCTCTGGTATTCAAAAAATCAATCAGGGTCATGAAACCCTTTCTAAGCTTCCTGACATTCTTCAAGCTTTTGTTCAACACTATGAAAAAGTGTTTGCTTCTTAGGGAAATTTGGCTGCTCGAGAGGATGCTCTCAAGGCATGTATTGTTATTACTCCAAACCACCGAGCGGTCGAGCAGCGTGCCTTCTGTGAGAAACTTCTCACTATTAGTGACCTTAAAGAAGTTGTCTCTTATATGGAAGATGACAAGTCCCTTGGGTGTGATGGCTTTCCCTGTGAATTCTACAAGCATTTGTGGGATGCTATAGGTCCTGACCTGCATAAAGTTTATCTCAAATCCTACCATAATAAAATTTTGGGAGCTATCATAAATAAAGGGAATATTAAGTTCATACCTAAAGTTGGTGACCCTGAAGATATCTGCAATTGGAGGTCCATCACTTTCATGAATGTCTCCTACAAGATCATTACTAAGGCTTTAGCTCTCAAGATCAGACATCTCCTTCCGCTTATTGTCCGCCCAAAGCAAACTAGTTTCATCAAGTCCAAATATATCCTTGACAATATTATTGTTGTCTGGGAAGGTATGGAATGGGCCCGTCAATCCAAGCAGCCTATGTTGTTTCTTGAAATTGATTTTGCCAAAGCCTATGATCGCATTGAATGGCCCTTCATTCTTGCTATGTTGCAAGCCGTTGGTTTTGGTCCCAATTTTTTGCATTCTATGGAAATGCTTTTTGGTGATGCCTCTGCTTGTATTACTATCAATGGAACCCAATCTGACACCTTTGGGCTTTTCAGGTCTATTCACCAGGGTTTCCCATTGGCCCCTGCATTATATGTGCTTGTTGTTGAAGGCTTTGGGTACCTTCTTGCCAATTTTGTTTCCTTTGGATTAGTTCATGGCATTTCCCTTCCTGATTCTCCTTCTCTTCTTGTTAATGGGCACTTTTCTGATGACTCCTTTCTCACTCTCCTTGAGGATGAGGATAATATTTCTAATGCCTTACATTTCTTGTATACTTTTTGTCAGGCCTCTAGGTCTGCTATTCAATGGCACAAGACCCTCTGCTATAGACAATATTTCTTTCATGCCCCTCCTTGGCTCGCTAAGTTTGATTGGAAATGGGTTCAGCATGGGGAATTTTTCTACATCCTGGGCATCCCCTTTGCCTTTCATGGCTCTTCTGTGGATTTATGGAATGTTGTGATTGCTAAGATTGAAAAGAAGTTGCAGTATTGGATCTCTAAACCCCTCTCTCTTGTAGGGAAATTCCATATTTGTTCTAAGGTTCTGGTTGCTACCCATATTTACTATTCTTCTTGTTGGGCTCCCTCTAAAGCTTCATACCTGAAGCTAGAGCATCTTCTCAGAGACTTCCTTTGGGCTTTAGGAGATGATGTTCATGGGTTTCACAAAGTTGCTTGCGAGTATTGTTGTCTCCCCAGAGAGTCTGGTGGCCTTGGACTTCTTGCCACTCAGAAAAAAGGGCATGCCCTTTGTGCCAAGTGGATTATCCATGCTCTCACTGGAAATGAGGCCTAGAAAATCCTTGTTAGGAATTGTATTTCTTCAAGCTACCCTGATCACAGGCTTGCCTAGAAGGGTATTGGCCTTCAGAATCCTCTTATTATGAGGGAACCTGTTCAGATCCAGGGCACCTTCATCATTAAGAGCATATGGAAAGCCTAGGAAACTATTAAGCCTCAGCTTCAGTGGGATACTGATGGCTTTTGCAATGGTATTTCTTTCGATCAGCAGAACCTCTGGTGGTCTCCTATGTTTTCCATTCAAGGTATTCCTCTGGCTAAGACTCAAGGAGCCAATATTGCTCTGCATTTTTTCAAACATGGCATCCGGACTCTTAAGGACCTCTTCTCCATGGTCACTATGAGCCTCTGCTCTTGGGATGACATTTAGGTTTAGTACCGTCTGACATGCCTAGATCGTCAGACTTTTGATCTATTGGTTTCCACCATTCTAGATCATTTTCTTCATAAGCTTGGTGTTCAGTTTGTTCGACCTTGGTGGAAGGATTGGAAGTGGTATCCTACCACTCCTTTTAGCAATTACAAGCCAAGGATGGGTTACCGATAGCTATCTCCCCATCTTCCCATGGTGAACACCCTCAATCAGAGATGGAATTTGCACTCTTCTACATCCCACTGGAGCTCTCATTTCCAGACCATTTGGTCTACCATTACAGAGCCCAAGATGGCTCTCTTTGCTTGGTGTTTTCTCTTCCAAGGGCTTCTTGTGGATCCTAGGCTCAAAAACTTGGGCGTTCATGACCCTCGGTGCCCATTTTGTGGTCATCTTGAAACCTTTTTGCACATCTTCTGGTTCTGTAAGAGAGCTCAACAGTATTGGCAGTGGATTCATGACTTTTTCAAACCTTTCAGGCCTGAGCCTTTTTCTTGGCATATGATTGTTCTGGGTGATTCTCTGAGGCTTCCTTCCAAGTTTACCTAGATTTGGCATACTTTCAGGATGGAGATTTTGTTCACTTTGTGGAAAGATAGGAATGTTGTTCTCTTTTCCCACATTGTTCTTAATATTAATGTTGCCTTGTATAATAAAGCTTGCATATGTAACAATGTAATGATGTAGATTCAGGTTCAAGCTAATAAAGTGGCTCTAGAGGTGGCTTACCTTCAGGAGTTGCTCAATCATTGGGGCAATGCTCCTTACAGTGTTTCTCAGGTTCCTCCTGATTTAGTTTTTGTAGAAGGTACCCCACCCAACGGGAGCCATCATGGGCGTAGCTCTTCATCCCATTGCTCCCGTACTCCACAACCGTAGGCTCCCTACCACCACTCTTCTAGAGGTGGTGATGATGGTTGGCAGCGTCGCTTAGCTTCTCTACCTCACTGTACCTCTGGGTGGTTTTTGGCTCTGGCTCCAGCTCAGTCTGCCCCTCCTGATGCTCTTTTTTGTCATTGTGGCTCTGATTGGCCTCCTACCAGCTCCTCCAAGTTCCCCTGCCTGGCTTTGGCTATTTCTCTATCTCAGGCAAAAGAGAAGGATAAAGATGCTGAAGATGATGGTTGGTTGATTCTCGACCCTCCTGTCAATCCCAATGATGTTTGGGTTTCTAATGATAGAGATCCTCCTCCTTCTGTTGACACTACTCTTGCAGCATGAAGGCTTTATGCTTTTTTTTATGAATGGTTTCTAGTTTCTATTTCTAGATTCAACTTTTGCCATGTGGACTCTCATGGGGTGATTTTTATGTCCCTCGGCCCCTTTTTTGTGAATATGTAACTTTTATATTCAATTAATGGAAAATACACTATTCATAAAAAATGTAATTGATTATTTATAGTGAATTAAATATGATATTAGATTAAAAATAATTATTAAAAATATTCATTAATAAAAGTGAGAGATATAAGAGGTGATACATAAATCAAGAGTGTGTGTGTGAAAAAGAGAGAGGTGGAGAGATAAATATGGATTGCATGTGCATGTGCACGTGTGTGATAGAGCATCTAGAGAGTCTAGAAAGTAGTCAAACCATGGCTTCGATGGGCTGGCGATGGATTTTAAGATGGTCTCTCTTTTAATTGTCATAACATCTGGTGGTCACTTCTTTTCCACAAGAAAGGTTGTTTGCTTGCCTAGATTCAGGGACTTCATGCTCTGCACTTTCATAAGTGTGGCATAAGAACACCCAAAGATTGTTTTTCTAGACCTACTATGAGTCTCTAGTCATGTGAAGACCTACAAGTTCAATTCATGCTTTCTCACCCAGATCGACAAACTTATGACCTTCTGGTGTCTTCTATTCCACCACAAATGCTTCATAAGCTTGGTATTCAATCTATCAAGCCCTGGTGGAAGGATTGGAAATGGTATCCTTGGACTCCTCTCACTTGCTACACACCTAGTATGGGCTATAATTGGTTGGTGCCTCATCTATTGATGGTTGACTCTCTTAACCTCAAGTGGCATCTGGTTTCTTCCCAGAAGACTTGGAGGATGCGCTTCACTACCATTTGGTTTTCTATCACAGAGCCCAAGATTACACATTTTACTTGGTGTGTTCTTTATCAAGGGTTGCCTCTAGTCTCCAAGCTTCAACACTTGGGAGTCCTTGATCCTCGGTGCCCATTTTGTGGTCTCCTAGAGTCTTGTTTGCATATTTTCTAGTTTTATCACTGAGCTCAATAATAATGGAGCCGGATTCATGATTTTCTTACACCATTTCATCCAGATCTCTTTTCCTATCATGTGGTTCTATTGGCTGACCCTCCCAGAATGTCCTTTTGCTATACCCAGATTTGGCATGCTTTCAGGATAGAAATTCTTTTTTCAATTTGGAAAGATATAAATGTTGTTTTGTTCACTCAACTTTCTGGATATTAATATTTCCATGTAAACAAAATCTTCTATATGTAACAGTGTAATGTTTCAAATTCAAGGTCAGGCATATAAGGTTTCCTTAGAGGTGGCCCACCTTCAGAAGCTTTTACAACATTGGGGAAATGCTCCATGTAAGGTTGCTAGACTATCATCAGATTATCTTTCTGTCAACCACACTTCATCTTGCGGTAATTGTCATGGCCATAGTTCTTTAGCTCAGCGTTCCCAAACTCCTCAATCCTAGGATCCTCATCACTCTTCTAGAAATGGAGGTTGGAGGTGTCGCTCGGCCTCTCTTCCCCGTAGGAGTTTGGTTGGTGGCTGACCTATTGCTCCTAGTCATGTTGCTTCTACTCATGTGGATGCTACTGGCTGGCCTTCTGCCACTGGTGATAAATTTCCTCACCTAGCTATGGATATCCTCCCCAAGTGTGAGGAAGGTGAGCTGCAAGATAAAGATGCAGAAGATAAGGGTTGGTCTCTTCCATACCCTCTTCTTGGCCCCAATGTGTGGTGAAAACCTGATGATAAAGATCCTCCTCCCTCGACTGTGACTATGTCTGTCCTAGCTGCTTGAGGGATTTTTTTATCTTTTTTTATGAATAGCTTATGTTTCTGGCTTTGGCTAACTGACTTTTGCGGGGTGATCTTGTATCCCCCATTCCTTTTTTGTGAATAGTGTACTTTTATTTTCTAATTTAATGGAAAGGCCTCTATTCATAAAAAAATAGAGATATGATAGAGGACAAGTATGTGTATATGTATACACACACATGGGTAAGGAAATATAAGAGGTGAGAGGGAGGGAGGGTGGGGAGTGAGGAGAACTATTAACTCCAACATTCATAATAAAATAATTAAAAATATTGATTTTTAAAAAATATTATACTAATAAAGAATTTTATGTATATAATATAAAATTTTAAATTATAGATATTATATATCTACATATTACCAAAAATTTTTTTTAACTAAAAATCAAATGTTAAAACCAAAAAAAATTATTTAATGGTGTGTTAAGGGGCTTTTTTGGGTGAATCTGGAATTTGATTCCAAGATGGAGGTGGTGTGGGAAAAATCTTTAAAGGGATGGTGTAAGATCAATTTTGATGGGGCGTCTAAAGAGAATTATGGGCCTTTAAGAGAAGGATTCATTGCTCAGGATTGGAAAGATAATAGATTGGCATTGAAAGCAAAGAAATTAGATGGTGGGACAAATAATGTGGCAGAGGCAAAAGCAACTTTGACAATTATTAAACTTGGAAGATCCTTGCAACTATCTAAAATAAATTTGGAGAGAGACTCTTTAATAATTATACAAGCAATAATTAATGGCAAAATTGAAGCATGACATTCACAAAATTTTATTACAAACATAATAAATGAGTTGGCCATTTTTTAATATTTTAAAACTAGTTCTGTTAGAAGGGAAGGTAATAAGGAAGTAGACAACCTATCTAAGTGGGCTCTAATGTTTAAAGTGTTAGCAATCATAGCCGACCAATACAACTAAGAGGGGGGGTGAATCAGTTGTATGACAAATAATTAAACTTTAAGCTTTGAATAGCAGCAATATCAAATCCAATGAACACAATGAATGTCAACACAATAACACAATGTTTGTTGTCGAGGAAACTCTGTTAATGGTAAAACCCCAGTGCAAATTAACACCCACTAATGATGTACTGAGATTATAGTATCTTTGTTAGAATATATAGCTATGTTAGGAGCTGATTAAAACATTATAGTACATAGTCCTTGTTAGAGGACAGACCCTGTTAGGATTCAAGAAAAAGAAGAGTAGGCTCACTACCTAGGCTCACTGTCCAAAGAAGGTTATGTCCACCTTCAGAACTCATTATTTACAACACAAGTGTCTATAAAGAAATACACAATCTTTTGAACCGTCCGATAGAAACTATCTTTTCTTGATCAGTTCCAATGAAGTATAAAGTTTATTCTCTACTTTACATCCAACAGATACAAGCTCACAACTTCCACAATCCTCTTTTACATCAAATGCATTCTTTACATGTGTCTTTTCAAAAGAAAAGATCTTACATATATACCCTATTATAAAATAAATGATCAGGTCGGCCAACTCGGCTTTCCTAATATACAAATAATTACATATTTCATTGCTAAGATACACATAGTATCTATAACAAGTATACAATAATTATATTTTAATAATTAAGGACTAACATCCATAATTCATGCCCGCCATTCATGATACACGCTAAATCTCTCAAGTTAGCTTCCAAATAGGTCATCTCTAGAACACACGCCACAACTTACATCATCCTACCTTGCGTAGACCATCGAACATTCTTTAGTACCCTATTTGTCATCCCTTAATCTTGCATACATTGAATCCTCATCGCTTGTAAGATATACTCAAAACTCAAAGACTTACTCTGTCAACTTCCACTATCACTGTCCAGTAACCAATCTTCACTAAATCTTTTGTAACTTAGCCAATATGCAATATTACATCATGTGATCTTAGATATAAGATCACAAAAACCTTCTTGTACACATAACTGATGTCACAGATTCTGAAACATCCATACAGTATCTGTACACTATAATAATCAGGCTCTCTTCTTCATAGAAACATATGTTGACATTAGTGACAAAACATGAATGACAACAATAGTAATTCCAACATCACTCAATGTAGTGATTAAACATATTAAATGTATCCACAATCTCCCCAATGCATTAGCAATATCCAACAATCTCCCCCTTTGGCATTGATAGAAACGTATGGGAAAATCCATCAACCCAAAAGTATTCTCTTAGTACCTTTACCACAGTCTCTTTTCCCAATACATAGTCTCTTTCCTATAGGATTTTCACATAGTCTCTTTCCCCCTTTGATAACAATGGAAAAGGGTGCCATAAGTCATCAACTGTCTTCAACAACTATCCTCAATGATCACTCCCCCTAAGGAGTAGATCCCTACATCAAGTCCAGAATATGATAAGGCTCTGAAAACCTTTGGACTGATGCATCCCTGCATCAATTAATTCTGACTAGGAGGTGCCTATACCCCAAGCATACCTCTGAGATACTCAAAGGCATCTTTTTGCAATGGCTTTGTAAAGATGTTAGCTATCCATTCCTTTGTACTAATGTATTTCAACCATATTTCCTTCTCTGCTACCTTATCTCTCAAGAAGTGATACTTAATAGAAATATGCTTAGTTTTAGAGTGCATCATAGAATTCTTTGACATGTTTACTATACTGGTGTTATCACAATGGATAACTACTGGTTCATCAAAATTTATTCCAATATCTTTCAACATTTTTTTCATCCAAACAATTTGAGTGTAGTTAATAGAAGCAACAACATACTTCGATTTAGTAGTAGATTGAGCTATACAATCTTGCTTTTTACTTAGCCATGAAACCAACTTTTTCCCAAGGAAAAATGCACCTCCACTAGTACTCTTCATGTCATCAATGTTCCCTGCCCAATTAGTATCAGTATAAGCATGTAGTTCAAAGTCATCATTTCTATCATACCATAAGCCATATTCTATTGTTCCTTTTAGATATCTAAATATCATTTTCACAACAGCTAGGTGTGTTTCTTTAGGTTCTTCCCGATATCTTGCCACAATTCCAACAGCATTAGAAATATTTGGTCTAGTGTAAGTTATATATTATAATCCTCCAACCATTTATCTATACTTGGTCTAAAAAATATACTTTGTATCATCATTATTTGTTAGTTTATGACCAGTCACCATGGGTGTACCAACTGGTTTACAGTCTTCCATTCCAAACATTTTCAACAATTCTTTAAGATACTTAGTCTGAGAAATAAAAATGTAATTCTTGCTCTGATTTATTTGCAGTCCTAGCGAGAATTTCATTTCACCTATCATGAACATATCAAATTAATTTTCCATCTCTTTAGAAATTTTCTTACACATTTCATCACTCCCTCCAAAGATAATATCATCAACAAAATCTTCTATTATCAAAACTCCATCTTCACTAGCTCTTAGGTATAAGTTACTGTCAACATTACCTTTTCTGAACCCAAGGTGAAGTAAGTATTTATCTAGTAACCTTTCATACCAAGCTCTTGGAGCTTGCTTCAGTCCATACAGTTCCTTCTTCAACTTGCATACCATGTCTTCATCTCTGCATAGACGAAATCCATCAGGTTTTTCTTTATAAACTTCTTCTTCAAGGTCCCCATTCAAGAATGTAGGTTTCACATCCATCCAATATACCTTGAATTCCTTATGTGTGGCATAAGCCAAAAATAATCTCATCACTTCTATACTAGCAAAATGAGAAAATGTTTCTTCAAATTATATGCCTTCTTGTTGTGGGTAGATTTTACATACCAATCTTGACTTGTTTCTTACAACAATTCCTTCTTCATTCATTTTGTTTCTAAAAACCCACTTAGTTCCTATTACATTTTTATCTTTAGGTCTAGGAACCAATTCCATGTGTTATTTTTCTTTATTGGATCTAACTCTTCCTTAATATCTTTTATCCAAGATTCATCTCTACAAGCTTCATCTGTAGTCTTTGGTTCAACTTGAGAAATCAAAAAAATTTCTTCCCTTGTTTTTTATCTATTCATCATTCCTTGATTAGCATTACAAAATATTTGATTTTTAGGATGATTATTCTTTACATACCATGAGTCTTAGGAATCTTAGTAGCCTCATTTGTGTCATTATCACAAGTCTCATCCTCACATTCAGTCTCAGCAAGTTCTTCTTCTTCTATAGTAGCAGCCTCCTTGATCTATGTATTCTGATTACAACCATACATTCTCTCTTGCATCAGAAACTTTTCATCTATCTTCACATTGTTACTTTCAATCATCTTCCTTAATCTCAGGTTAAAACATTTGTAAGCCTTTCTTTTAATAGGATACCCAAGGAAAATTCCTTCATCACTTCTAACATCAAATTTTCCTATTTCATCATCTCTTTTGATATGGCATTTACTACCAAATATTATAAAATATTTTATAGTAGGAGTATGATTAAACCACAACTCATAAGGAGTCTTACTTGTACCTTCTCTAATTTGAATTTTGTTCAAAGTGTACATTGTTGTTCCAATAGCTTCTCTCTAATGCACATGAGATATATTTCCTTCAAGCAACATTGTTCTAGCAGCATCCAGTATTGTTATGTTCCTTCACTCTGCTATCTCATTCTGCTATGAAGTCCTAGGAGCAGATGTATGTCTTTGTATTCCATGCTCTTTACATTATGAATTGAATAGATCTAAAGTAAATTATCCACCTTTGTCTGAACTCAAAAATTTTATCTTTAAGTCTGATTCATTCCCTACTTTTTATTTGAATATCTTGAATTTATCAAATGCTTCTGATTTCTCTTTCAAGTAAGTGATCCACACCATTCTAGAGAATTCATCAATAAAAAGTATGAAATACCTTTCACCGTAGTATGATCTCATCCTTGTAGATCCACATAGTTTTGTATGTACTAGATCCAACTTTCCTTTTGTTGTATATGATTTTCGTTTATAACTTCTTCTAGTTTATTTTCCCATAACACATTCTCTGCATATGGTGTTACATGGTTTCACAATCTTCGGTAGGTCTCTTACTGCGTTAGTCAGGCTTTCCTTCACAATATTATCAAAATTAACATGAAAAAATCTTTGGTGCCATAACCAACTATAATGTCTTTGCAACAAAGCAAGAAGCTCCAGATGTATTTAATTCAAACACATTACCTCTAGATTTAGTATCGGTTGCAATCAAGTTTCCTGTCTTACCTCTGATAAAACATTTTCCAGCAATGAACTTTGATTGATATCCCTTATCCATCAGTTGTCCAACACTCAAAAAGTTATGTTTAAGTCCATCAACAAGTAGTACATTGTCAGTATTAGTCCTTCTATCCAAATAAATAGATCCCATTCCTATGATAGGTTTAGGAACATTGTCTCTGAATCTTACAACACCACCATCATATTTATTTAGTTTCAAAAATTTTTTTTTATCTACAGTCATATGATGTGAGAAACCACTGTCTATAATCCATTCAGATTTCTTATCAATATGTGATACTAAATCTTTTTCCTTATGTACTGGTTTTTCATCTTTAATAGCAATAAATCCAATATCATCATAATCTAAATCATCATCATCATCATAAATACCTTCACTAGCATAATAACATTCCTTATCCTTTGAATACTTGGGCTTGAAAAATTTAGGTTTGTGCTTAGGAACTCTTGTAGGACATCTAGATGTAAAGTGACCTATCTTATTACATGAAAAACATTTCAAAGGTAACTTTCCTTCAAATTTACCCTTAACTCTCTTTTCTCTTCTATCAATCAGTGCAACAAGTTCATCTAGATTTATTTCCTCTTCGTGTATCTATTCCCATTCATCAGCATATTCATCAAGCTCTTCTTTTATGTTCTCACTGCTGGTGCTTGGAAGTGCAGACATTATCTTTCTATGTGTAGATGCTTTAAATGTTGATTCACCTTTAGGTACATAATCTCCCATTTCTGCAACTTCAAAAGTAGTTAGCTTTGCAATCAACATTTCTTTGCTAAAGTTTGGAGTCAAAGGTATAATCTCTTCTATAGCCTAAACTTTGGTCTTGTAGATTGGTATCAGTGATCTAATGATCTTCGCAATAACTTCTTCCTCTTCATAAGTGCCTCCAGAATTTTTGATTCCAATTACAACCTCTGTAACTCTTTGTACATAAGATCTAATGTTTTCATCATCCTTCATTCGTAGCTTCTCCATCCTTGTTTTCCAATTATGTAACTTCACTTGCTTTGTAAACTTGTCTCCTTCATACAATGCTTCTAATCTTATCCAAATCTTATGTGCCAAATCTAGATCTTTAATTTTAGTAAATTCTCCTTTAGAGAGTGCGTTGATTAGTGCTTCCCTTTCCACTATGTTATATGAAAATATCTTCTTTTCATCATCAGTAGCTTTTTCCAATGCATCCTCAGCCTTCATAGTCACTTGATTCTTTGTAATCATCTAGTAGTTAATGCCCAAACATAGCAAATGAGTTCACATCTTGTTCTTCCAACTGTCAAAGTTTTTAGGATCAAATTTTGGACTATCCTTCCTATAGAACACCATCTCCAAGATCACTTCAAGTTGTTAAGATTTCTCTCTAAGGACCAGTGGCTCTAATACCAATTGTTAGGAATAACAATCCACCAATACAACTAAGAGGGGGGGATTAATCAGTTGTATGATAGATTATTAAACTTTAAACTTTGAATAACAACAATATCAAATTGAATGAACACAATGAATGCCAACACAATAACACAGTATTTGTTGTTGAGGAAACCCTCTTAAAGGTAAAACCTCGGTGGGAATTAACACCTCCTAATGATGTACTGAGAGTATGATATCCTTGTTAGAATATCTAGCCCTCTTAGGAGCTGATTAAAACATTACATTACATCTTCCTTGTTAGAGGACAAACTTTGTTAGGAGTCAAGAAAAAGAAGGGTAGGCTCACTGCCCAAAGAAGGTTATGTCCACCTTCAGAACTCATTTTTCACAACACAAGTGTATATAAAGAAATGCACAATGTTTTGAACTATCTGATAGCAACTGTCTTTGTTTGATCAATTCCAATGAAGTATATAAGTTATCATCTGCTTTACATCCAGCAAACACAAGCTTGCATCTTCCACAATCCTCTTTTACATCACATGCATTCTCTACATGTCTTTTCAAAAGAAAAGCTCTTACATATATACTCTATTACTAAATAAACTATCAGGTCAGCCAACTAGGCTTTCCTAATATACAAAAAATTGCATAACTCCTTGCTAAGGTACACACGGTATCTAGAACAAGTATACAATAATTATATTTCAACAATTAAGGACAGACATCCATAATTCATGCTTGCCATTCATGATACATGCTACATCTCTGAAGTTGGCTTCCAAATAGGTCATCTCCTAAACACATGCCAAAGCTGACATCATCTTGCCTTGTGTATACCATCGAGCATTCTTCAATACCCTGTTTGTTATCCCTTAATCTTGCATACAGTGAATCCTCATCACCTGTAAGATATACTCAAAACTCAGAGACTTACTCTGTCAACTTCCATTGTCACTGTCCAGTAACCAGTCTTCACTAAATCTTTTGTAACTCAGCTAATATGCAATATTACATCATGTGATCTTAGATATAAGATCACAACACCTTGTATACATAACTGACTTCAAACATTCTAAAACATCTGTATAGTATCCGTACACTATAATAACCAGGTTATCCTCTTCATAGAAACATATGTTGACATCGGTGACAAAACATGAATGACAACAATAGTAATTCCAACATCACTCAATGTAGTGATTAAACATATCAAATGTATCCACAATCTCCCTAATGCATTATCAATATCCAACAAAGATTATTGGCAAAAATAGTCAGCACTCCCCTCAGGATTCGTGACATGGCTTAATCGCCTCATGTGTCTTTTATAAGTCTAGTGGTTGTATCGAGCATTAATAGGTTGATCTTTTTGTGTAACGACAACCACTACTTGTAACAAGTGGTATCAGAGCTTGGTCACAGGTTTGAATCCCCTTGGGTAATGCTAAGGGGGAGATTGTTGGCAAATATGGTCAGCGTTCCCCTTGGGATTTGTGACATGGCTTAACCACCTCCTGATGTGAGTGTCCTGAGGCTTGCTTGCACATCTACCAAGATACCTAGCTTGTCTCCACTATGATCCTAATCTTTTCTAGGATCTATCCAAGGACTTAGGCGATTAGCTAAGGCATTCTCAACCTCCACTCCAAGATCCAATCAACTTGTGCTTCACCTTGAAGGACTAACTCCATGTAGATACTTCACTTCTTCTCCTACACTTAGTAAGCTCTAAGTGCTATCTCCTCAAAAACTTCATTCTTCATTGCAAGGGTGTCTACCATCATGAAACTATTCCCAAAGTTTTCATTTTAATCCATTTGATTGGGTCTTCAAGCCCTTTTCCACCGGGTTCAAGGTTCCACCTTGAAAAGGCCTAATTAGGCCTATTTCCTTGTAGCCTTTTGCAGAGGCTTTTGTCACTTCTTTCCAAAACTCTTCAAACAACTTGAAAAAAAAAATAGGGATTTGGATACCCTTTTGGCTTTTACTAAAGATTCTACAAGTTTTAGGATCTGGTAGCCTCCGTACACTGCCTTCGTACAAGCTAGGACAAATAGGGCTAAAAGACCTATTTTCTAGGACTGACTGTATCCTTGTATGAATATCAATCAAAACTTAGTCTAATGGATTGGTATAAGCTCAATCCTCTTAGCATGTTATGATATGATAAAATCCTACCTAGAACTATACTTGTGTCATACAGTACCTCTCTACCCTGCAAGAAATCTTCAACTGTTCTATCCTAAACCTCTAACCGGGCACTGTCTGCTCGCCTAGGTCTTAATCATAAAAATATCTCTCCACATCTTCATGACTCCTAATCCTAAATACATATACACTCATGACTCCCCTAACATTTCCATCCATCCTTAGGAGATTCCCATGGCTAGATTTCATGGGGGAGCCATGAAATGACTAACTAGTCAGGACAGGACCAGTGAAGACTCTAAACCAAAAACAATTTCAACAAAACAATAGAAGTACTCAAATAAACTTTCCTATCAAATGAAAAACTCTTAGAACTAACCAAATAACACTATGCAATCACTAATTTATAACTTTCAATCCATTACATATGACTGTCACACCAAAAAGCTTGAGTTCTTCGCAAACAGAATTGCAGAGCTCTATTCACAATTCTCAAACTTGTTACAATGAATGTCTGACCTCGAGATTTGAGCCTTCCTTCACATAAGATGCCATTTCCATGTTTCTAGGTCTTGTTGGTCGATCTCCCACTTCCTAACTTCTAGGGGTCCAAGGTAACCGAGTTGCATGCAACATTTGCAGTAATTACAAATATTGTCATGACAACTTCCTAACAACATTTTGGCATCTTTGCTCTATGCCTTCATCCTATTTCTTAGGACCTCTATCCTCTCTAGATTCCTAGGAACCAACTCATTAAATGGCCTCATGGAATCTTTATAATATCATTATGTGCTTAGAACACATTTAAGACTCTAACTCAAACATTAAGCTTCTAACACTAAGAAAATTAACAACTACTAACAATGGCTATTTGGGTGACCTTAGTCCTAATGACTAACTCAGCTAGCCCACAATAGAAAAGACCTTCTAAGGTCTAAAAAAAAACTCACTCTACTCTCCTACCAATCTGATTTGGCTAAGGTCAGATACAAGCCAAAAGATCAACTTATGGAGGTTAGCCTAGGTGTGCTCCTGCACCATCCTCCCCAAAACAAAAGAGTTCAATGCACCCTTGGATTGAGAATGCTTGAATCAATGGCCATATTTTTGAATTCTAATTCCTTCACCCATATTGCATCAGCATCGGTTTGACCATGCTTCTTTATCAAGTGCTCTTTGTATTCCTTGGTCCCTAGTCTTTTTATAGACCCTAGTATCCAATATACTATCAGCTTTTGTGACTGTAGCAATGGATAGTTGGAGATCTTCAACATCTCTGATCACTTCACTAAGACTCTGATCCATGTCTTGTTGTGGTCCTTTGTAATGAACCAAGTCTGCAATGTTGAAAACATGGGACAGTCCACTATCTTCTGGTAGCTCTACTCTGAATGCATTAGTACCATACTTTGCCAAGATAGGACAGGGACCTATCCTTCTCATCTGAAACTTGTGAGGGACTCCCTTTTGAAGTCTAGATTTTTTAAGATGCACCATAACCAAATCTCCCACATTGAACTAAACTTGTCTTCTACTTTCATCCACCTTAGTTTTATGCTTCATGGTGTTCTCTATCAAGGTCTTCCTCACTGTATCATGTATCTCCTACATATAATATGCAAAGTCATTAGCATATCCACTTCCCTTCACTCCATCCTTCAAATCTCTTAACTTATAAACTCCTCTAGGATGTAAACCATAGACTATTTCAAAGGGACTCTTCCCTGTTGATCTATTTGTAGTGTCAATGTAGGCATATTCAACTTGCCCAATCAACTGATCCCATTGTTGACCATACTCCTTGGTCAAGCACCTTAGTAGATTTCCAAGGCTTCTATTGACAACCTTGGTCTAACCATCAGTTTGGGGATGCTAGGCTGATCCAAAAGATAAATTAGTGCCCAATCTTTTCCAAAGGGTCTTCCAAAAATGACTCATAAACTTGGTGTCTCTATCTGACACAATGCTCTTAGGTAACCCATGAATTATCACTATCTCCTTGAATAAAAGAGATTTTATTTGCCTGGCATCATTAATTGTCTTACATGGAACAAAGTGAGTCATCTTGCTAAATCTATCCACAACTACATAAACACTATCCATGCCTTGTCTTGTCTTGGGTAACCCAACTACAAAATCCATACTCAAGCATTCCCATGGCCTAGTAGGAATAGGTAGTGGTTGATAAAGGCATGCATTTAAAGAAGTTCCCTTCACCTTTTGACATACAGTACAACTTTCCACCTACCTCCTAACATCAAGATTCATCCTTGGCCAATAATAGAACCTTTGAACAAGTTCTTGAGTCTTAGTGATCCCAAAGTGACCACTCAAAGCACCATTATATTTTTCTTGTATCAAATTCTCTCTAATAGAGCCTCTAGGAACACATAATTGATTCCCCTTAAAGAAGAGATCACTTTGCAAAGTATAGTCAACATACTTACTATGAAAATGATTCTTGTATTGAGCACATACCTTATAAATGTCTGCAAAATCTTCATCTTCAGCATATAGATCCTTGAAGTGATCTATCCCCATGCTCTTCAAATGAATCTCTTGGATAGTGAGAGCTCTTCTAGACAATGCATCTGCCACTTTATTGAGTACTCCTTTCTTGTTCTTGATATTAAAGGTATAAGCTTGTAGATATTCAACCCACTTCATGTGCTTGTGACTCAACTTCTCTTGTGAATTCAAGAAACTAAGTGCTTGGTTGTCTGAATACACTATGAATTTCTTGGGAAGCAAGTAGTGCCTTCATTTCCTTAAAGCCTAGACCAATGCATATATTTTGAGGTCAGAAAAAGAGTACTTCTTCTTGGCTTCACTTAACTTTTCTAAATGAAAAACCACTAGTCTACCCTCTTGGCTTAAAACCACTCCTACAGCCACATTTCTAGCATCACACTCAATGGTGAAAAGCTTCTCAAAGCTTGGAAAGACTAAAATAGGTTGGCTAGCTATCTTTTCCTTCAACAAATCAAAGCTCTTGTTAGCATGCTCATTCCATACAAGTTTAGTTTTTATACCTCCTTTAATAGTATCCAACATAGGAGCACAAATAGCACTAAATTGCCTTATGAACTTCCTATAGTATTGAGAAAGGCCATGAAAATTTCTTACCTCTGTTGTTGTCCTTGGAGTAGGCCAATTTATGATGGCTTCTACCTTGCTAACATCCATTTTCAGATTGCCATGTGATAGAACAAATCCAAGGTACACTGGCTCTATTTTGATGAACTCACACTTCTCCAAGTTGATCATCAATTTCTCCTCATGCAACTTCTTGAAAATAGTCTCAAGATGTTCTAGATGATCTCCTCTTGTCTTTCTATAAATCAGTATATCATCAAGGTATACTACTACAAACTTTCCTATGTATTCTTTGAGGACTTCATTCATGATCCTCATGAATGTGGAGGGTGCATTGGATAATCCAAATGGAATGACAAGCCATTCATACAAAACTTCATTGGTTTTGAAGGCTACTTTCCACTCATCTCCTTCATGTATCCTTATTTGGTGATAGCCACTCTTCAAGTCTATCTTGCTACAGTACTTAGCTTCACCTAGACAATCCATTAGGTCTTCAATCCTCGAGATAGGGAACCTATACCTTATGGTTATCCTATTAATATCCCTTGATTCAATATAAAGCCTCCAAGTTCCTCCTTTCTTAGGTGCAAGGACAGTGGGCACAACACATGGACTAATACTCTTTCTAATGAAACCTTGGTTTAGGATTTCTTGTATTTGCCTAGCAATTTCCTCATTTTGTTGAGGGGTCATTTTGTAAGCTGCTTTATTAGGTAGGGTAGCTCCTAGGATAAGGTCTATCCTATGACTTATGGCTCTTTTAGGGGGTAAGGTTGATGGTTTTCCATCACTCACTATACCTTGGTAATTCTATAACATGCTTTGCAACTCCTTTGGTAACTGTCTTCTTAGTCACCTTGCCTTCATCTATCTCTCTTGGCCTCAACACCAATGCATAGCCAACTCCTTCACTCTCTTCCATGGCTTCTAAGAAATCTTTTTCACCAACCATGAGCACATTTGGACCTACTGTCTTCACCTCTACATCCTCTAACAATGACTGAATTTTGAAGGTCACATTGTCCTTCATGAAAGGATAAGAATTTTTTCCTCCATCATGTATGGCTTGGTAGTCAAATTGCCATGGTCTACCTAGGATAAAATGACATGCATCCATAGGTAACACATCACAAAAAAATTTGTCTTTGTACCTTCCAATTGAGAACTCCACCCATGCTTGTTCATTCACTAACACATGTTGGCCTTTATTGAGCCAAGTGACCTTGTAAGGATTGGTGTGGGGTATCCTTGTCAACTTTAGCTTGCTGACTGCTTCCTCTGACATAATGTTGTTAGTAGACCCTGAGTCTATGATGACTCTACATACTTTCCCCATCATCTTGCACTTTATCCTAAACAAAGAACTCCTTTGGCTTGGCTCTTCCTTCATTGGCTCCTTGATCAAAGTTCTCCTCATCATGAGGTTCTCTCCTTCCTCTGAGTTCAATGGTACTTTAGCATGCTTCTTTGCTACATTTGTCTCATCATGAACTAGATTAGTTCTCGTCTCACCTCCTTGATAAGTACTACCCTTCTCTGGACACCTGTAGGCAGGGTGTCCCATTTGATTGCAATGGTAGCATTTCATATTGGAAAAGTAGTTGCCTCTTCCTCCTTGTCCACCACTTTTTCCTCTAAAGCTAGAGTTAGAACTCCTTCCTCTACCACCTCTACTAGATCTTCCTTCTTTCTTCTCACTAAATTTTATGTCTCCTTGAGCTCTTGATTTAGAACTTCTTCCACCATAGCCACCTCTTTGTCCTCTACTATCCTTTCCTTTACCTCTACCTTTGGAGGTTTGCTCTTGTTTTCTCTTGCCCTTCTCTTCTATCTTCAAGGCCATTTGATAGCATTGGTGAATGGTTTTGAATTTCACAAGACTCATTTCTTTTTTAATAGACCATTTGAGGCCATTCAAGTATCTTTCAAGCTTGATGCTTTCATCTTCAACTACCTTTGATCTTAAGCATAACTTTTGAAACTCCTTGGTGTATGCTTGAACATCTAGATCTTTTTGTCTAAGATTGTGTCTCCTTCTATGCATTTGAACTTCATAGTCATTAGGAAGGTAGGTCTACTTCACTTTAGTGACCATGCCCTTCCATGTAACTATAGGATCCTTTCTATCCTTTTCTCTCTTGGTTTGCACAAACTTCCACCAAGTAAGAGATGAACCTCTTAGCCTAGACTTGGCCACCATAACTTTTTTTGCCTCAGAGATACCATCACATTCAAAATGGTTCTCAATGCTATCTATCCAATCCACAACTAAATCTATTTCCATTTGTCCACTGAATAGTGGCACACCTTCCAATGCTTTTCCACTCAAAGCCTTTAGTGCCTTTAAGAATGGCTCTTCAGGAAGGACAGGGTCAGGTGTTGGAGCTTCCTCCCCCAATTCTAATTCCTTCTCCCTTTCTTCTTTCTCTTCCTTTTGATCAATTTTATCTTTGACCTTATCAACTTTTTCTTGGACTTCACCCAAGAGCTGCTCCATTTGGGATAATCTTTCTCTTAGCAACTGATTATCCTCCTCTTGTTCTTCTACCTTCTTGGCTAACTCAGTGTTAGTCACCATTGCTTTAGCTTCTTATGATCTCATTGATGTATTCTCTCCCATTGATTTAGTAGGCTGAAACATCAACCACAAGCCTAATCTATTCAAGCTTTGATACCAATATGATGTGAGTGTTCCAAGGCTTGCTTGCACATCTACCAAGAGACCTAGCTTGTCTCCACTATGATCCTAATCTTTTCTAGGATCTATCCAAGGACTTAGGTGATTAACTAAGGCCTTCTCAAACTCCACTCCAAGAGCCAATCAACTTGTGCTTCACCTTGAAGGACTAACACCATGTAGATACTTCACTTCTTCTCCTACACTTAGTAAGCTCTAAGTGATATCTCCTCACAAAATTCATTCTTCATTGCAGGGGTTTCTACCATCATGAAAATATTCCCAAATTTTTCATTTGAATCCATTTTATTAGGTCTTCAAGCCCTTTTCCACCGGGTTCAAGGTTCCACCTTGAAAAGGCCTAATTAGGCCTATTTCCTTGTAGCCTTTTGCAGAGGCTTTTGTCACTTCTTTCCAAAACTCTTCAAACAACCTACAAAAAAAACTAGGGATTTGGATACCCTTTTTGATTTTATTAAAGATTTTGCAATTTTTAGGATCTGTAGCCTCCGTACACTACCTTCCTACAAACTAGGACAAATAGGGCTAAAAGGCCTATTTTCTAGGACTGACTGTATCCTTGTATGAATCTCACTCAAAACTTAGTCTAATGGATTGGTATAAGCTCAATCCTCTTATCATGTTATGATATGATAAAATCCTACCTCAAATTGTACTTGTGTCATACAATACCTCTCTACCCTGCAAGAAATCTTCAACTGTTCTATCCTAAACCTATAACCGGGCACTGTCTGCTCGCCTAGGGCTTAATAGTAAAAATAGCTCCACATCTTCATGACTCCTAATCCTAAATACATATACACTAATGAATCCCCTAAGATTTCCATCCATCCTTAGAAGATTTCCATCACTAGATTTCATGGGGGAGCCATGAAATGACTAACTGGTCAAGACAGGATCAGTGAAGACTCTAAACCAAAAACAATTTGAACCACACAATAGAACAACTAAAATAAACTTTCCTATCAAATGAAAAACTCTTAGAACTAACCAAATAACACTATGAAATCACTAATTTAGAACTTTCAATCCATTACATATGATTGTCACATCAAAAAGCTCGGGTTCTTCACAAACATAATTGCAGAGCTCTATTCACAATACTCAAACTTGTTACAATGAATGTCTGACCTTGATATTTGAGCCTTCCTTCACATAAGATGTCATTTCCATGTTTCTAGGGCCTTTTGGTCAATCTCCCACTTCCTAACTTCTAGGGGATCCAAGGTAACCGAGTTGCATGCAACATTTGTAATAATTGCAAATGTTGTCATGACAACTTCCTAACAACATTTTGGCATCTTTTATCTATGTCTTCATCCTATTTCTTAGGACCTCTATCCTCTCTATATTCTGAGGAACCAACTCATTAAATGGCCTCATGGAATCTTTATAACATCATTATTTTCTTAGAACACATTTAAGACTCTAACTCAAACATTAAGCTTCTAACACTAAGAAAATTAACAACTACTAACAATGGCTATTTGGGTGACCTTAGTTTGAATGACTAACTCACCTAGCCCACAATAGCAAAGACCTTCTAAGGTCTAAAAACAAACTCACTCTACTCTCCTACCAATCTGACTTGGCTAAGGTCAGATATAAGCCAAAAGATCAACTTATGGAGGTTACCCTAGGTGTGCTCCTGCACCACCTCCTATGTCTTTTATAAGTCTAGTGGTTGTATCAGGCATTAACAGGATGATCTTTTTATGTAATAGAAACCTCTACTTATAACAAGTGGTATCAGAGGTTGGTCACAGGTTTGAATCCCCTCAAGTAACACTGAGGGGGAGATTGTTGGTAAAAATGGTCAGCGCTCCCCTCGAGATTCATGACATGGATTAATTGCCCCATGTGTCTTCTATAAGTCTAGTGGTTGTATCAAGCATTAACAGTTCAATCTTTTTGTGTAACAACAACCACTACTTTTAAGATAAAGTGTGTGATGAAATTCAGATAGAATATTTCCTCAATCTCCCCTTTGAAGAGTGACATTAGTAACAATGATGTCAAGCGGGAGTCATAAATTCCATAGCTAAAGGAATTCATGTGATGGGACAAAGTCTTTTGAAAGGTTAAATGTGGCATTTTTATGGCAATTGTGAAATTTAGTAATGATTTAGAGTGGATTGAAAAATGGTGGCGGGGCTTTCCTGGTCTCGACTCTAAGGAGTTATAAGAGTTTTGGAGATAATGGAGGCCAATTTCTCGCTTATGTCCACTAAACAACAAGGGCCATTTTTTCTGGTCAGATACGGTGAAGAGATTGAAGCATCTTTATACTTTCTAGGACTTGAAGTTCATCTAGATAATTCAAGATATTATGGGTGAGGTCTGTTGGAATTGTGGAAAACTGAGTACTGAGAGGGGAGGGGTGAATCGGTACCCTTAAAAACTTTTTCAACTGAATCCTTGTAAACATGCAATTCATTAACCGATTATATCATTTGCATTCACCATACATCCAATAATATAATTGAAATGTAAATGCATGTAATCTCATCAAATATGTAAACATGAAACTTCATACACATAACACATGTATTTTGGTATCACAGAAACCCTTGTTAGAAGGTAAAAACTGTGGTGGGGATGGAACCCACAAAGCTTCGCTACTACAATAAATAAAGTTTTCAGTTAAGGCTACAAAGATTCGATCACTTCTAGTGATCTTACCCTGTTAGGAGTAATAATAAGATCAGCTAGATCTACCTGGTTAGAGGATTTTAGCAACACAATTAAGTGTGCACTCAGTTAAGAGATTTGAAGTCTACTCTATTAAGAGATTTAAGTCTGCTATAATGGTTAAAAAGAAATAGTAAAATTGATCTATAGATAGCAACTAATAATTTCTCAATATCAAATTTGATATGTACTTATCTGTTATCACCTTGATGTGATTGATCTCTTCTTTGAATACTGCTTGGTAGCCTTTTTAAACTATTTTTGATAAACTTAATACTCTTTCAATGCTTCAAACTTAACCCTGTCATATCTTTAGATGTCTCCCAATGGTGGCTACTTCATGTGTGATACTTGTCAACAAGACATCTTTACAATTCTTATATTAAAATAATTTGACCTAATTAGGGTTGTGACACTATCTTAGAAAATCTAAGATCAACGGTTCAAATGAATAACCTAAATTATCTTTACATAGGAATCATCAATCATTACATGATTACATCCATATTTAATTTCATCTCGATCTTGGTAAACCATTTTCTGATCGGTGTAAACCATTTGCCTTGCAGATTGTGTCATTACAAACTGCTATGTCATTTCCTACTTCACTTAGTGTATATTGCATTCATCACTCAGTATTTAACTAACGCTCAGTACATATGAATGCTCGGTGACTACTGTGCTTGGTACTCAGTAATCATCTAGCTCGATATCAATACTTGATCAAAACTATATTTGGAAAATAAAGTATTTTGCCTTGTATTCTATTTGGTGTCTCTGCTCTGTGTGTTGATCAAATAACTTGTATTGTCTCCTTTACCGACTATATGAATGATACTAATGACAACTCTTAATGCACTTAGGAGTAACAAGGTCTTCAATAATGTGAAGCATTGATATAGAAACAACATGGACGTGATCTCTTTGGTGTTAGCTTGGTGATTAGAGTTGGTAGAGGATGTGAGTATTGTCAGGAATGTGATGGAGGCCATTGTTGACAAGGAAAACCTATATAGGTAGGATTCAGTCCTTGAAAGAGAAATACTGGGTGTGGGCATAGATGTTTGAGAAGGGATAGAGAAACCATCACTAGAGGAATTAAAGGAGCTAATTTCTTTCCTACAATTGTCGATTCATTTAATATGGAACAAAGAAGGAATGAAGCATACATAGGCTTAGATAGTCTAAAAATAATTCTCATGATGAAGGAACCCTAGGATAATATGGATTTGGTTCTAGCAGGGAAAAATCGCTATGTACTAAAGAAGAAGCATGCAATTTGAAGGAGGACAACTTCGTCCAAATACAAGCATGGAGGAGCATAGGTCTTGAGTTTTTGTTTTGTTTGGTTTAAGACTCTTTAATATTTGTGTTAATGTTTTTCTCTTTTGCAAAGTACTTTCAGGCTGAATGTGTATATGATGAGCTATTTTTATTGCTAGGAAGGTTGGGTATTGTAAGATTTCACAATAGATGAAGATAATCACACCATTATTTCTCCTTCAAAGATAATATATCTATTCTAAAGATTATCTATTCCATCATGAAATACACTTGAATTGTCAACCCAGGGACGTAGAACTTGAGATGGGCCAGCACAGTTTGTGCACTAAGTTCCTTTAGGAGTCATAACACCTATGCTGCAGGAAAGTAAAAATGCATTGGAAGAATCTATGCTGCTACTACAGAATAGTAAACACACCTTGGCTAACAACAGATAATTGTAGGAAGCTTCAAGAATGAACTTAAACTCATTAACAACTCAGAACATCCACTATGATCATTTTCTGCAAGTGCTGTAGGAACTTCACAGTAACAATGTTGCAGGACTAATACAGTAGATCTATTTGAAAATAGGAAACTGCAAGAAATGAATCTATTCTACCTAAATCTATTCCACCTCCCAAGTGGGCCCCCTTGGTCGGTTTCAATTAACTATGAACACAACAAATGCTTCAAAATCCTTCTTCCATTAAAATCCTTCTTTGATTACATAGAAACTGAACAATTCATGAAGAATAGGAAAGTAACTTCTGAGTCTAAATCAACATTATCTATTTTCTCATTAGCTTCCTAGGATAATCCAAGATCCAATATATATAGGATTGGATTCTTATTAAAAACATTCATAAAAGTCTTAGCAAACATCGCCAGAAAAGAAGGTGGAAGATCAACCATGACATAACACATTTATTGCCAAGCAATAGAATAACAACTTGCAAGAAATATAGCAAGTTGTATCCCCTATATTCACTGGAACTCCTTTGCAGGCGCGGCTTATTCAACGGAACTGAACTGTGCTTTCTCTGCCATGACTGGTCTTCAATGTCTTCCTCCTTGAATGTTGTAATCACCACTCCTTGCGTCGCTCCTCATTCACCTAAAAAGTTAGCAACATCCAGAATATGCATGCAAGATAACATTCCTACTTTTACTCAGATATTAGAGCATAGCTTAAAACAGTTATATGAAATACTACATTCTATGTATAGTATTAAGCAAAACATGTCATACACACTACCCCTAGGTTTAATAGATTCTAGTTGTTTTTGGCATAAGTTCACAAGATAATTACAACAAGTGTTCAAGAATGTTTTATCAAAGCACAAAGAGTGTGTCCATATTATAAAAACTTATATTAAAATCAAGACATTAATATGCATCATCAGGTATTGTTGGGTAGAGCTTGGTTTTTTCCTCCATGGGTCTAAATGGGGTAGAAATTTAGAAATAAAACTCTTTGTATAGGTATGGTTTTGTTTGCAACTATGCATAGTCGTTAATGTGGATGAATTAGGATTAGCTTTAATTCCCTTCAAGCATGAGTTTTTGAAATGTTGATGATATGATAATACAAGGTAGGGGTGGTATTGTTCAATCGTGGAAGTGGGTGGTGAGGTTTTTGGCTTTTGGGTTATTGAGCCTATATTTTGTAAGTTTTTTGAGAGCTCTTTAATGTCTCGTGTCTGGGGCATCAGAAGTTATTTGTCTCAAATATTTTGATGTAATGATGTAATATATCTATTTCAATGAGTAATACAATTGCATATAATATTATTACCGACCCAAAAAAAGTTATTGATTTTTTTCAATTATCTAAATTATTTTATATAAATTGTTTTTTCAAAATATCTAAATTATTTTATATAAATTAAAATTTATCTTAAATTTAATTTTAATATAATATTACATGTAAAAATATAATTTTATAACAAAAATATAACATAAAATGGTAAAAAAATATAAATGAAAATAAATGTATTTAATTTTTTCAATCAAATTTAATACGAATTCTCTCTCCATCATCAAGTGATCATTACTATCATTCATCATTAATTGTCAACATAATTTGCTTTTAACTTTGTTTAATAGTTGGAATAAATTCAATTCTATGAAATGATGAAAAACCATCTAAAGCTAAGAACATGTCAGCCACCCATGCTAACATATTATTTTAGTTGATGTTGGAAATCAAATCATCATCATTAATATGACAAGGCAAATGTACTTGTTTATAGTTTAAGATCATCATTTCCACCATATTAGAAAAGGCTTTTAGAAATTTAGTTATCAAAAGTTTATACATAAATTCTATTGTCTTTCACTATGTGAAGCATGTTTTTAGAAGTTGATGATGGCGATTTGTATTAAAAATTATGTTAATCCATAACTATATAGAATACGAATTGGGTGAGGGTCATGCCAACATTGAATGTTATATTTTTTCAAAATGTAATTGAATATTTATAGTGAAATAAATATGAAGGTTGTATTCATCAAAAAAAGAAAAAAATTGAGTATATATGTATATAGAATACGAATTGGGTGAGGGTCATGCCGACATTGAATATTATATTTTTTCAAAATGTAATTGATTATTTATAGTGAAATAAATATGATATTAGATTAAAAAATATTATTAAAAATATTAATTAATAAAAGTGATAGATATAATAGGTGATAGAGAAATCAGGAGTGTGTGTGTGTGTGTGTGTGTGAAAAAGAGAGGTAGGGAGATAAATATGGATTGCATGTGCATGTGCACATGTGTGATAGAGCATCTAGAGAGTCTGGGAAGTAGTCAAACCATGGCTTCAATGGGTTGGCGATGGATTTCGAGATGGTCTCTCTTTTAGCTGTTATAACATCTGGTGGTCACCTCTTTTCCACAAACAAGGTTGTTTCCTTGCCCAAATTCAGGGTCTTCATGCTCTGCACTTTCATAAGTGTCACCTAAGAACAGCCAAAGATTTTTTTTCTAAAGCTAATATGAGTCTCTGGTCATGGGAAGACCTACAAGTTCAATTCATGCTTTCTCACCCAGATCGACAAACTTATGACCTTCTGGTGTCTTCTATTCCACCACAGTTGCTTCATAAGATTGGTATTTAGTCTGTCAAGCCCTAGTTGAAGGATTGGAAATGGTATCCTTGGACTCCTCTCACTAGCTACACACCTAGTATGGGCTATAGTTGGTTGGTGCCTCATCTGTTGATAGTTGACTCTCTTAATCTCAGGTGGCATTTGGTTTCTTGCCAGAAGACTTGGAGGATGCGCTTCACTACCATTTGGTTTTCTATCACAGATCCCAAGATTATGCATTTTTTTGGGTGTGTGCTTTATCAAGGGTTGCCTATGGTCTCCAAGCTTCAAGACTTGGGAGTCCTTGATCCTCGGTGCCCTTTTTGTGGTCTCCTAGAGTCTTGTTTGCATATTTTCTAGTTTTATCGCCGAGCTCAACAATAATGCAGTTGGATTGATGACTTTCTTACACCATTTCATCCAGATCCCTTTTCTTAGCATGGCTCTATTGGGTGACCCTCCCAGAATGCCCTTTTGCTATACCCAGATTTGGCATGCTTTCAGGATGGAAATTCTTTTTTCACTTTGGAAAGATATAAATGTTGTTTTGTTCACTCAACTTTCTGGATATTAATATTTCCATGTATACTAAATATTCTATATGTAACAGTGTAATGTTTCAAATTCAAGTTCAGGCAGATAAGGTTGCCTTAGAGGTGGCCCACCTTTAGGAGCTTTTACAACATTGGAGAAATGCTCCATGTAAGGTTGCCAAAGTATCATCAGATTCTCTTTCTATTGACTGCACTCTATCATGTGGTCATTGTCGTGGCCATATTTTTTTAGCTCAGTGTTCCCAGACTCCTCAATTGATGGGGAGGCTAGGATAGACTAGCTAGTCTATGCTCTACTCCTTGCCCAAGGACTCAAGTGTACTCCTGACACCTATGGTTGATCTATAGGAACCTTCTATATTCAAGGAACCCCTAACCTGCCTAACCTTCCCACCAAGTTCAATCAACTCACTCATCAACACTTCATACTTTGCATTCTAGCTATTAGCCTTATCTAGGCTTAATAAGGGCTTTTTGTCTTATGCTACTTTATCACACTCCAATAGTGGATCTGATAGGTTCTAAGGTGTTTTCAAAGCATTTGGCATCTGCTCAAATCATCAATTTGGTTGGGTCTTCCTCGGTTTGACTAGTTGCTTTGGAAAACAAGGCTATAAGGAGGAGGCCTAATTAGCCTCCCTCCGATTTCTTAGGGAATTTGAGACCCTTTACACTAAGTTTCATGCACCCTATCCTAAAGGACTTTGCCTGAAAATGACCCACTCTAATGAATTTTTGGGGTCTCAGGTGCTCATTTGTTCGTACAGTACCCTTCCCTATTTATGAGGGTTTCAAGGGTTTCATGGACTCCCTGCTCCTAGCTTCACCATGGCACTTCTACCATCTTGTAGACCGTCTCCATCGCAAGGTTAGGTCTTCTAATATCACCCTTGACCTCCACCAAAGGCCAAGACTTAGAACTCTTCCTGTCACCTACTGGAGTGTTTTGATTGTTGTTGCAACCTAGCCAAATGGCTCTAATTTGCCTAGGGCATCATCAAGCCATAGATTGCTTCTATTTTCTGGGTCCTTGCATTCATTATAATACACATTAGGGTCTATAATATTGGAATCCAAAGTCCCATGGCAATCCCATGGTGGAAACAAGACCTACAGGCCCATTCTCAATAAGCTCTCCAAACTGGCAGAGCACTGTCAAATGGAAAAACTCAAGCAAAGAAACAAAAACACAACCTCTACACACTAGTCTATTGCATGGATTACACACAAGCACTGATTACAACCAAGTTACACCAAAACAACAACTTATTCACATTCCAACAGTCCACAACAGTGACTGTTCTAGCTTTCTCAATGTTCAGACTACTCTGTCGTACTGTGGTCATACAAACTACTACCAACCCTCACATTAGGGTTTTGAAAAGTTAATATAGCCTCCTCCTTAGTGTGTGTAGAAGATTAGGGCTTCTTAGCTACTGAGATTGGGTTAGGACACAAATCTAAAAAAGTTGTTCAGCAACTTTCAAAAGTTGCTGACAACTGCCAAGCAACTTTTGTTGCACAAGACAATATTGTCTCATTTCTTCAATGACCACTCTTGAAAGCCTCTTGAAGCACACACAAGTGCTCAAACACATTTAACCAAACTTAAGCTATAATATCCTATCCAAGCATTGACTCAAGATGACATCCCATCACTCCATGAGTCAGGATGCCTTACAATTTAGGAAGACCAAAAACTATTAGGACTTCTACTAAGCCTAGACACAACAAAAAGTGAGTCAAACTCCTTGGTGACTCTTATTTTACTTACATAGCACTAAACACACCAAAATATGAAGTTGAGGGCCCTCATAGAGGTGCTCCTGCACCATACTCCCCCCCTCAGCACAAACTATGGCACCTTGGGGCCTAAGAGAGCTAGATCAACACCAAACCTTTTGAACTGTCCTTCCTCTATCCAGGTGGCTTCAAATTTAGGTTGTCCTTTCCACTTTATTAAATGCTCCATGTAGACTTGATGTCTAGTGGTCTTCTTCACCCTAGATTCTAGGATCTTCTCTACATGGGTTGGTTCCTTCTTAGGCATGGCATTGGTATTTACATCTTGTAGTACTGTTGGTGGAGTTGTACCTTGCTAATTGATATCACCCTTGAATCTGATCAAGTCTGCAACGTTGAACACTGGTGAGATGGCTAAATCTAAAGGTAAGTCTACCTTGTAGGCATTCTCTCCATACTTGGCTAAAATCTTGCATGGACCTACTCTCCTCATCTGTAGCTTAGTAGGCATGCCCTTCTACATTCTTGCTTTGCTAAGATGGACCATGACATAGTCCCCAATCTAAAATCATACATCCTTCTTCTTTTCATCCACTTTAGCCTTGATTCTTTGGGTAAACTCCAAGATAGACTTCTTCACCTGCTCTTGCACCTCTTTGATGGTTTCAGTGAAATCTTCAGCTTGTCCACTCTTCAACTCCATGGAACCAAAGTCTCTCAACTCACACACTCCTCTAGGGTGTCTTCCATACACTATCTCAAAAGGACTTCTTCCTATGATCCTGTTTACACTATCATTATATGCATATTCAGCCTGAGAGATCACAAGATCCCAAGTCTGCCCATACTCCTTTGTCAAACACCTTAGTAAGTTACCAAGAACCCTATTGATGACCTCAATTTGACCATCAGTTTGAGGATGGTATGCTGAACTGAAAGAGAGATTAGTTCCCAGCCTTTTCCATAAGGTTTGCCAAAAATGGCCCATGAACTTGCTATCCCTGTTTGACACAATGCTCAAAGGAAGTCCATGGATTCTAACTATCTCTTTAAAGAAGAGATGTGCTACATAACTTGCATCATGAGTAGTTCTACATGGAATGAAATGACTCATCTTAGAGAATCTGTCTAAAACAACATAGATGCTATCCATACATGATTTGGTTTTAGGGAGTCCAACTACAAAGTCCATACTTACACACTCCTAAGGCCTATTTGGAATTGGTAGAGGTTGATAGAGTCCTGCATTGCTTGAGCCTCCTTTAGCTCTCTGACATACTCTACATTGCTCAACATACCTTCTGACATCCCTTGCTAGCTTAGGCCAAAAGTAGTATCTCTATACTAACTCCAAGGTCTTGTTTATGCCAAAATGACCACTTAGGCTGCCATTATGCTTCTCTTGGATTAGATTTTCCCTCATGGATTCTCTAGGTACACAAAGTCGATTGCCTTTAAACAAGAGTCCATTCTGAAGGGTGTAATCTGCAAACTCACCATGAAAATGGTTCTCAAACTCCAGACACACCTTGTAGGCTTGTGAGAAGTCTTCATCCTCCTCATATAAGTCTTTAAAATCTGCTATTCCAATGCTTTGCAACTGTACCTCTTGGACAGTCAATAACTTCCTACTCAAGGCATATGCTACCTTGTTGAGCTGCCCTTTCTTATGCTTGATTATGAAGGTAAAGGATTGGAAATATTCCATCCACTTCAAGTTCCTATTACTGAGCTTCTCCTAAGTGTTTATGTAGCTTAAAGCCTGATTATTAGTAAAGACAACAAATGCTTTTGGCAAAAGGTAATGCCTCCACTTCTTGAGAGATTGTACTAATGCATACAACTCCAAGTCATAAGCTGAATACTTCCTCTTTGCCTCATTGAGTTTCTCACTAAAGAATGCCACAGGCCTTCCTTCTTGACTCAATACACCACCTACTACTACACCACTTGCATCACATTCAATGGTGAACAACTTATCAAAAGTTGGCAAGAGTAAGATAGGTTTTGTGGCTATCTCTTGTTTCAAGGTTTGAAATGCTTTCCTAGCTGCCTCAGTCCATTTGAACTTAGTTTTTAGTCCTCCTTTGATGGTGTCAAGCATTGGTGCACATATCCAACTGAATTTCCTCACAAACTTCCTATAAAATTGTGCCAAGCCATGAAAACTTCTAACTTCAGTCCCTGTTTTAGGAGTAGGCCAATTCAAGATTGCCTCTACCTTGCTTGGGTCCATTTTTAGAGTACCCTTGGACACTACAAAGCCCAAATAAACTAGCTCTTGCTGCATGAACTCATGCTTTTCCAGATTGATGGCTAGCTTCTCTTCATGTAGCTTCTTCATAACCAACCTCAAGTGTTCCAAGTGTTCTACTTTTGTCTTGCTATAGATGAGTATATCATCTAGATACACCACCACAAATCTGCCTGTGAAGTCCTTCAAGACCTCATTCATCAACCTCATGAAGGTGCTGGGGGCATTGGTAAGCCCAAATGGCATCACAAGCCACTCATACAAACCATCAGTGGTTTTAAAAGTGATCTTCCACTCATCACCCTCCTTAACTCTGATTTGGTGATAACCACTCTTCAAATCCAACTTTGTAAAATACATAGCACCTCCTAAGCAATCCATCAGATCTTCTATTCTTGGAATTGGGAACCTGTACCTGATAATGATCCTGTTAATAGCCCTTGAATCTATGAAAAGTCTCCATTTTCCACCTTTCTTAGATGCTAAGACAACTGGTACTGCACATGGACTAATACTCTTCTTGATCAGCACTTGATCCAATAACTCCTGTACTTGCCTTGCCACTTCCTTGTTATGATCTAGGGTAAGCTTATATGCTACTTTATTAGGCAAGGATGCACTAGGTATAAAGTCAATTTGATGACTTATAGCTCTTCTTGGAGGTAAGGTGGTAGGGGTTCCATCACTTACTATATCTCTGAATTCTTCCAGCATTTGCTGCACTTCCATTGGTAAATCTGCCTTCAACTTCTTATCTTCCTCCTTTGGCTTCACCATTATGGCACACCCTATGGTCTCCTCATCCTGTAGTGCATGTAGAAACTCCTTACCACTGCTAAGCAACACACTAGGTGTCTTAGAACCCTATTCATTCTCTATTAAGGACTGAATTTTGAAAGTCCTTCAATCCTTCTTGAAAGAAATGGAGTTTTCCTCTCCATCATAGATTGGCTTTCTATCAAATTGCCAGGGTCTTCCCAATAGAAGATGGCATGAATCCATGGGTAAGACATCACAAAGAATTCTATCTTTATAGCCTCCTATAGAAAACTCTACCCATGTCTACTCATTAACTAGCACACTCTGTTCCTAGTTCAACCAAGTTACCTTGTAGGGGTTTGCATGTGGAATCTTTGTGAGTTTGAGCTTCTTTACTACTTCCTTTGCTATAATGTTATATTTAGATCCTGAATCCACAATAACTTTGCACACTTTGCCTTGTATCTTGCACCTAACTCTAAAAAGAGCCCTTCTTTGCTTGGGTTCACCTTGATTAGGTTGCCTGATAAGTACCCTTCTGAACATAAGATTCTCCCCCATTTCTGATTCCAATTTGTTGACCTCATTAGTGCATGAGCTGTTTCTGTCCTCTTGGGTATAGGCTACCCTCTTCTCATTCTGTGAGGCTACTGGTTTATCAGGACACCTGTAGGTAGGGTGTCCAAGCTGTCCACACTGATAGCACTTCATGGTGGCAAAGTAGGAGCTAATCCTTCCTGTTCCTCTTCCTCTATTTCCTTGAGAACCTCTTCCTCTACCATAAGATCCTCTTGTACTAATTTCTGAACTTTGTTCCAAGATTCTGCTCTCACCTTGGTTTCTTGATTCAACACCTCTACTAGAACCTCCTCTTTGACCCCCTCTAGAGTCTCTACCTCTTCCTTTGTTCTTGGAATTAGGTTCTTGCTTTCTCCTCTATTTGTCTTCAAGCTTTTGTGCCATATGATGACAACCAAGTATGGTGGTAGGAGTGAACAAACTCATCTCTTCTGCTATGCTCCATTTCAAACCATTGAGGTACCTTGCTACTTTAATGCTCTCATCTTCTTGGACTCTAGATCTCAAACTCAATTTGTGGAACTCTTCAGTATAAGTAGCTACATCCATCTCCTTCTATCTAAGTGTCAATATTTTCTTATGCTACTATATTTCATAATCAGCTAGTAGGTATGATTCCCTGACTTTTTTGACCATAGCTTTCCAATTAGAGATTGGATTCTTTCCCTCTTTCTCCCTTTCACCTTGCAAGTAGTTCCACCAGGTTAATGCTTATCCTCTCAACCTAGATTTGGCCACCTTGACCTTCTGTGTCTCTAAGATCTCTTTGCATTCGAAGTGATTCTCCATACCTTCAATCCATTGCATCACAAGCTCAGTATCCATCCTACCAGTCAATAATGGGACACCTTCAAGTGCCTTGCCTGTGATAGCCTTTAGGGCTTTGAGAAACTGCTCATCTTATGTTGGAGGATCAGGTGTAGGTACATCATCATCAAGAGTCTTCTCTTTCCCCTTAGCATCCTGCTCCTCCATTTTCACATTCACCTTATCTGCTTTTGCTTGGACATCATCCAAGAATTGCTCCATCTGTAACAATCTTTCCTGCAGGAGTCTATTAGCTTCCTCCTGATCTTCTACTTTCTTGGCAAGCTCTACATTGGTCACCATTTTCTATTTTTGAGATGATCCACTTGATTCTTTTGGTGGTTGAAACATCCACCCTTCACTTCCCAAGCCTTAACTTGGCTCTGATACCAATTTGATGGGGATGCTAGGATAGACTAGCTAGTCTATGCTCTTCTCCTTGCCCAAGGACTCAAGTGTACTCTTGACACCTATGGTTGATCTGTAGGAACCTTCTATATTCAAGGGACCCTTGACCTACCTAACCTTCCCACCAAGTTCAATCAACTCACTCATCAACACTTCATACTTTGCATTCTAGCTATTAGCCTTATCTAGGCTTAATAAGGGATTTTTGTCTTATGCTTCTTTATCACACTCAAATGGTGGATCTGATAGGTTCCAAGGTGTTTTCAAAGCATTTGGCATCTACTCAAATCATCATTTTGGTTGGGTCTTCCTCGCTTTGACTAGTTTCTTTGGAAAATAGGGCTACAAGGAGGAGGCCTAATTAGCCTCCCTCCGGTTTCTTAGGGAATTTGAGACCCTTTACACTAAGTTTCATGCACCCTGTCCTAAAGGAATTTGCCTAAAAATGACCCACTCTAATGGATTTTTGGGGTCTTAGGTTCTCATTTGTTCGTACAGTACCCTTCCCTATTTATGAGGGTTTCAAGGGTTTCATGGACTGCTCCCTGCTCCTAGCTTCACCATGGCACTTCTATAATCTTTCAGACCTTCTCCATCCTAAGGTTAGGTCTTCTAATATCACCCTTGACCTCCACCAAAGGCCAAGACTTGAAACTCTTCCTGTCACTTGCTGGAGTGTTTTGATTGCTGCTGCAACCTAGCTGAATGGCTCTAATTCGCCTAGGGCATCATCAAGCCATAGCTTGATTCTATTTTTTGGGGCCCTAAATTCATTATAATACACATTGGGGTCTATAATATTAGAATCCAAAGTCCCATGGCAATCCCACGGTGGAAACAAGACCATTCTCAATAAGCTCTCCAAACTGGCAGAGCACTGTCAAATGGAAAAACTCAAGCAAAGAAACAAAAACACAACCTCTACACACTAGTCTATTGCATGGAAATGGAAAATAAACACACAAAAGCACTGATTACAACCAAGTTACACCAAAACAAAAAATTATTCACATTCCAACAGTCCACAACAGTGACTGTTCTAGCTTTCTCAATGTTCAGACTACTCTATCGTATTGTGGTCATACAAACTACTACCAACCCTCACATTAGGGTTTTGCAAAGTTAATATAGCCTCCTCCTCAGTGTGTGCAGAATATTAGGGCTTCTTAGCCACTGAGATTGGGTTAGGACACAAATCTGAAAAAGTTGTTCAACAACTTTCAAAAGTTGCCGACAACTGCCAAGCAACTTTTCTTGCACAAGACAATATTGTCTCATTTCTTCAATGACCACTCTTGAAAGCCTCTTGAAGCACACACAAGTGCTCAAACACATTTAACCCAACTTAAGACTACAATCTCCTATCCAAGCATTGACTCAGGATGACATCCCATCACTCCATGAGTCAGGATGCCTTACAATTTAGGAAGACCAAAAACTACTAGGACTTCTACTGAGCCTAGACACAACAAAAAGTGAGTCAAACTCCTTGGTGACTCTTATTTTACTTACATAGCACTAAACACACCAAAATATGAAGGTGAGGGCCCTCATAGAGGTGCTCCTACACCATCAATCCCAGGATCCTTGTCGCTCTTCCGACGATGGAGGTTGGAGGTGTCGCTCGGCCTCTCTTCCTCGTAGGAGTTTGGCTAGTGGCTAGCCTATTGCTCCTAGTCCTGTTGTTGCTACTCATGTGGATGCTACTGGCTGGCCTTCTGCCAGTGGTGATAAATTTCCTCACCTACCTATGGATATCCTCCCCAAGTGTGAGGAAGGTGAGCTGCAAGATAAAGATGCAGAAGATGAGGGTTGGTCTCTTCCATACCCACTTCCTAGCCCCAATGTGTGGTGAAAACCTGATGATAAAGATCCTCCTCCCTCAACTGTGACTGCCCTAGCTGCTTGAGGGATTTTTTTTTTATGAATAACTGATGTTTCTGGCTTTGGCTGGTTGACTTTCATGGGGTGATCTTTTATCCCCTGACCCTTTTTTGTGAATAATGTACTTTTATTTTTCAATTTAATGGAAAGGCCTCTATTCATAAAAAATATAGATATGCTAGAGGACAAGTATGTGTATATGTATACACACACACAGGGGTAAGAAAATATAAGAGGGGAGAAGTAGGAAGGAGGGGAGGGAGGGAGAACTATTAACTCCAATATTCATAATAAAATTATTTTAAAAAAATATTATAATAATAAAGAATTTTATGTATATAATATAAAATTTTAAATTATAGATATGATATTATTACATATTATCAAATATTTTATTAACTAAAAATCAAATGTTAAAACCAAAAAAAGTTATTTAATGGTTTGTTAAGGGGCTTTCTTGGGTGAATCTGGAATTTGATTCCAAAAAGGAGGTGGTGTGGGAAAAAACTTTAGAGGGATGGTGTAAGATCAGTTTTGATGGGGCGTCTAAAGAGAATTATGGGCCTTTAAGAGAAGGATCCATTGCTCAGGATTAGAAAGATAATATATTGGCATTGAGAGCAAAGAAATTAGATGATGGGACAAATAATGTGGTAGAGGCAAAAGCAACTTTGAGAATTATTAAACTTGGAAGATCCTTGCAACTATCTAAACTACATTTCGAGAAAAACTCTTTGATAATTATACAGGCAATAATTAATGGAAAAATTAAAGCGTGACATTCACAAAATTTTATTACAGCCATAATAAATGAGTTGGCCATTTTTTAATATTTTAAAACTAGTTGTGTTAGAAGGGAAGGTAATAAGGAAGTAGACATACTATCTAAGTGGGCTCTAACATTTAAAGTGTTAGGAATCACATCTCACCAATACAACTAAGAGTGGGGTGAATCAGTTGTATGACATATTATTAAACTTTAAACTTTGAATAGCAATAATATCAAATCCAATAACCACAATGAATTCCAACACAATAATACAATATTTATTGTCGAGGAAACCATGTTAATGGTAAAACCCCTATGGGAATTAATACCCACTAATGATGTATTGAGAGTATAGTATCCTTGTTAGAATATCTAGCCCTGTTAGGAGCTGATTAAAACACTACAGTACATAGTCCTTGTTAGAGGACAAACCTTGTTAGGAGTCAAGAAAAAGAAGGGTAGGGTCACTGCCCAAAGAAGGTTATGTCCACCTTCAGAACTTGTTGTTCACAACACCTGTGGGAATTAATACCCACTAATGATGTATTGAGAGTATAGTATCCTTGTTAGAATATCTAGCCCTGTTAGGAGCTGATTAAAACACTACAGTACATAGTCCTTGTTAGAGGACAAACCTTGTTAGGAGTCAAGAAAAAGAAGGGTAGGGTCACTGCCCAAAGAAGGTTATGTCCACCTTCAGAACTTGTTGTTCACAACACAAGTGTATATAAAGAAATACACAATCTTTTGAACTACCCGATAGAAACTATCTTTTCTTGATCAGTTCCAATGAAGTATATAATTTATCCTCTACTTTACATCCACTAGACACAAGCTCCCATCTTCCACAATCATCTTTTACATCACATGCATTCTTTACATGTCTTTTCAAAATAAAAGATCTTACATATATACCCTATTACAAAATAAACCATCTGGTCGGCCAACTAGGCTTTCCTAATATACAAACAATTACATATTTCCTTGCTAAGATACACACGGTATCTAGAACAAGTATACAACAATTATATTTCAACAATTAAGGACCGACATCCATAATTCAAGCTTGCCATTCATGATACACGCTAAATCTCTCAAGTCGACTTCCAAATAGGTCATCTTTGGAACACACACCACAACTGACGTCATCCTTCCTTGCACAGACCATCCAAAATTCTTTAGTACCCTTTTTGTGATCCCTTAATCTCGCATACACTGATTCCTCATTGCCTGTAAGATATACTCAAAACTTAGAGACTTACTCTGTCAACTTCCATTGTCACTATCCAATAACCAGTCTTCACTAAATCTTTTGTAACTCAGTCAATATGCAATATTACATCATGTGATCTTAGATATAAGATCACAAAACCTTCTTGTACACATAACTAACTTCACACATTCTAAAACATCCATACACTGTAATAACTAGGTTGTCCTCGTCATAGAAACATATGTTGACATCATTGACAAAACACGAATGACAACAATAGTAATTCCAACATCACTCAATGTAGTGATTAAACATATTAAATGTATCCACAATCTCCCCAATGCATTAGCAATATCCAACAATCTCCCCCTTTGGCATTGATGGCAACATATGGGAAAATCCATCAACCCAAAAGTATTCTCTCAGTACCTTTACCGCATAGTCTCTTTCCCAATACATAGTCTCTTTCTTATAAGATTTTCACATAGTCTCTTTCCCCCTTTGACAACAACAAAAAAGGGTTCCATAAGTCATCAACTATCTTCAAAAATTATCGTCAACGATCACTCCCCCTGAGGAGTAGATCCCTACATCAAGTCCCGAATATGATAAGGCTCTAAAAACCTTTGGACTCATGCATTACTGCATCAATTAATTCTGACTAGGAGGGGCCTGTACTCCAAGCATACCTCTGAGATACTCAAAGGCATATTTTGGCAATGGCTTTGTAAAGAAACTAGCTATATGTTCCTTTGTGCTAATTTATTCCAACCTTATTTCCTTCTCTACTACCTTATCTCTCAAGAAGTGATACTTAATAGAAATATTCTTAGTTTTAGAGTGCATCATAGGATTCTTTGACATGTTTATTATACTAGTGTTATCACAATGGATAACCACTAGTTAATCAAAATTTATTCCAATATATTTTAGTATTTGTTTCATCCAAACAATTTGAGTGCAGTTAATAGAAGCAACAACATACTCTGATTCAACAATAGATTGAGCTATACAATCTTGCTTTTTACTTAGCCATGAAACCAACTTTTTCCCAAGGAAAAATGCACCTCCACTAGTACTCTTCATGTCATCAATGTTCCCTACCCAACCAGTACAAGTATAATCATGTAGTTCAAAGTCATCATTTCTATCATACCATAAGCCATATTCTATTGTTCCTTTTAGATATTTGAATATCCTTTTCACATCAGCTAGGTGTGTTTCTTTAGGTTTTGCCTGATATCTTGCCACAATTCCAATAGCATTAGCAATATGTGGTCTGGTGTGAGTCAGATATTGTAATCCTCTAACCATTGATCTATACTTGATCTAAAAAATATACTTTGTCTCATCATTATTTGTTAGTTTATTACCAGTCACCATGGGTGTACAAACTAGTTTATAGTCTTCCATTCCAAACTTTTTCAACATTTTTTTAAGATACTTAGTATGAGAAATAAAAATGTCATTCTTGCTCTGATTTATTTGCAGTCCTAGAAAGAATTTCATTTCACCTATCATGGACATCTCAAATTCATTTTCCATCTCTTTAGAAATTTTCTTTCACAATTCATCATTCCCTCCAAAGATAATATCATCAACAAAAACTTCTATTATCAAAACTCCATCTTCAATAGTTGATCTTAGGTATAATTTATTGTCAGCATTACCTTTTCTAAACCCAAGGCAAAGTAAGTATTTTTCTAACCTTGCATACCAAGCCCTTGGAGCTTGCTTCAGTCCTTACAGTTCCTTCTTCAACTTGCATACCATGCCTTCACTTCGCATAGAGGAAATTCATCAGGTTGTTCTATATAAACTTCTTCTTCAAGATCCACATTCAAGAATGCAGATTTCACATCCATCTGATATACCTTGAAGTCCTTATGTGCAACATAAGCCAAAAATAATCTCACTAATTCTATCCTAGCAACAGGAGGAAATGTTTGTTCAAAGTCTATGCCTTCTTTTTGTGAGTAGATTTTACATACCAATCTTGCCTTTTTTCTTACAACAATTCCTTCTTCATTCATTTTGTTTCTAAAAACCCACTTAGTTCTTATTACATTTTTATCTTTAGGTCTAGGAATCAATTCCCAAGTGTTATTTTTCTTTATCTAATATAACTCTTCCTTCATAGCTTTTATCCAAGATTCATCTCTACAAGCTTCATTTGTAGTATTTGGTTCAACTTGAGAAATCAAACAAATTTCTTCCCTTGTTTTTTATCTATTCATCATTCCTTGATTAGCATTACCAATGATTTAATTTCCAGGATGACTATTCTTTACATACCTCGAGTCTTAGGAATCTTAGTAGCCTCATTTGTTTCATCATCACAAGTCTCATTTTCATATTCAGTCTCAACAAGCTCTTCTTCTTCTATAGTAGTAGCCTCTTTGATCTATGTATTCTGATTACAGTCATACATTCTCTCTTGTATGAAAAATGTTTCATCTATCTTCACATTATTACTTTCAATCATCTTCCTTAATCTCAGGTTAAAATATTTGTAAGCCTTGCTTTTAGTAGAAGAACCAAGGAAAATTCCTTCATCACTTCTAGCATCAAATTTTCCTATTTCATCATCTCTTTTTATATAGCATTTACTACCAAATATTCTGAAATATTTTATAGTAGGAGTATGATTAAACCACAACTCATAAGGAATCTTACTTGTACCTTCTCTAATTTGAATTTTGTAAAAAGTGTACACTGTTGTCCCAATAGTTTCTCTCCAATGCACATGATATATATTTCCTTCAAGCAACATTGTTCTAGTAGCATCCAGTATTGTTATGTTCCTTCACTCTGCTATCCCATTATGTTGTGAAGTCCTAGGAGAAAATGTCTGTCTTTCTATTCCATGCTTTTTGTAGTATGAATTGAATAGATCTGAAGTAAATTCTCCACCTTTTTCTGATCTCAAACATTTTATCTTTAAGCCTGATTCATTCTCTACTTTTTCTTTGAATATCTTGAATTTATCAAATGCTTATGATTTCTCTTTCAAGTAAGTGATCCACATCATTCTAGAGAAGTCATCAACAAAAGTATAAAATACCTTTCACCATAGTATGATCTTGTTCTTGTAGGTCCACATAGGTTTGTATGTACCAGATCCAACTTTCCTTTTGTTGTATATGATTTTATTTTATAACTACTTCTAGTCTGTTTTCCCATAACACATTCTTTGCATACAGTGTTAGATGGTTTCACAATCTTCGGTAGGTCTCTTACTACATTAGTCAATATTTCCTTCACAATGTTATCAAAATTAACATGACAAAATCTTTGGTGCCATAACCAACTATCATCTATCTTTGCAATAAAACAAGAAGCTCCATATGTATTTAATTCAAACACATTACCTCTAGATTTAGTATCAATTGCAATCAAGTTTCATGTCTTGCCTCTGATAAAACATTTTCCATCAATGAAATTTAATTGATATCCCTTATCCATTAGTTGTCCAACACTCAACAAGTTATGCTTAAGTCCATCAACAAGTAGTACATTGTCAGTATTAGTCCTTCTATCCAAAGAAATAGATCCCATTCCTATGATAGGTTTAGGAACATTGTCTCTAAATCTTACAACACCACCATCATATTTATTTAGTTTCACAAACTTGTTTTTGTCTCCAGTCATATGATGTGAGCAACCACTATCTATAATCCATTCAGATTTCTTATCAACATGTGATACTAAAGCTTTTTCATTATGTACTGGTTTTTCATCTTTAATAGCAATAAATCCAATCTCCTCATAATCCAAATCATCATCATCATCAAAAATACCTTCACTAGCATAATAACATTCCTTATCCTTTGAATACTTAGGCTTGAAAAATTTAGGTTTGTGCTTAGGAACTCTTGTAGGATATCTAGATGCAAAGTGACCTATCTTATTGCATGAAAAACATTTCAAAGGTAACTTTCCTTGAAATTTACCCTTACCTCTCTTTTCTCTTCTAGCGATCAGTGCAACAAGTTCATCTAGCTTTCTTTCCTCTCCTTGTATACGTTCCCATTCATCAACATATTCACCAAGCTCTTCTTTTATGTTCTCATTGTCGATGCTTGGAAGTGCAAACATTATCTTTCTATGTGTAGATGCTTTAAATGTTGTTTCAACTTTAGGTACAAAATCTCCCATTTCTGCAACTTCAAAAGTAGTTAGCTTTACAATCAACATTTCTCTGCTAAAGTTTGGATTCAAAGGTATAATCTTTTCTATAGCCTAAAATTTGGTCTTGTAGACTGGTGTCAGTGATATAAGGATCTTTGCAATAACTTCTTCCTCTTCAGAAGTGCCTCCAAAATTTATAATTCCAATTACAACCTATGTAACTCTTTGTCCATAAGTTCTAATGTTTTCATCATCCTTCATATGTAGCTTCTCCATCCTTTTTTTCCAATTATGTAACTTCACTTTCTTTGTAAACTTGTCTCCTTCATACAATGCTTCTAATCTTGTCCAAATCTTATGTGCCAAATCCATATCTTTAACTTCAATAAATTCTCCTTCAGATAGTGTGCTTATCAGTGCTTCCCCTGTGACTATGTTATATGAAAATATCTTCTTTTCATCATCAATAGCTTTTTCCAATTCATCCTCAGCCTTCATAGTCACCTAATTCTTTGTAATAATCTAGTATTCAATACCCAAACATAGAAAATGAGTTCACATCTTGTTCTTCCAACTATCAAAGTTTTCAGGATAAAATTTTGGACTATCCTTCCTATAGAACACCATCTCCAAGACCACCTCAAGTTGTTAAGCTTTCTCTCTAAGGACCAATTTCTCTGATACCAATTGTTAGGAATAACAGTCCACAAATACAACTGAGAGGGGGGGATGAATCAGTTGTATGATAGATTATTAAAATTTAAACTTTGAATAACAATAATATCAAATATAATGAACACAATGAATTCCAACACAATAACACAGTATTTGTTGTTGAGGAAACTTTGTTAAAGGTAAAATCTCAGTGGGAATTAACACCCACTAATGATGTACTGAGAGTATAATATCCTTGTTAGAAGATCTATCCTTGTTTGGAGCTGATTAAAACATTACAATACATCATCCTTCTTAGAGAACATACCATATTAGGAGTCAAGAAAAAGAAGGGTAGGCTCAATGCCTAGGCTCACTACCCAAAGAAGTTTATGTCCACCTTCAGAACTCATTGTTCGTAACACAAGTGTATATAAAGAAATACACAATATTTTGAATTGTTTGATAGCAACTGTCTTTTCTTGATCAGTTCCAATGAAGTATATAATTTATCCTCTACTTTACATCTAGCAGACATAAGCTTGCAACTTCCACAATCCTTTTTTACATCACATGCATTCTCTACATGTCTTTTCAAAATAAAAGCTCTTACATATATACTCTATTGCTAAATAAACTATCAGGTCGACCAACTAGGCTTTCCTAATATACAAACAATTACATAACTCCTTGCTAAGATACACACAATATCTAGAACAAGTATACAACAATTATATTTCAATAATTAAGGACTAACATCCGTAATTCATGCTCGCCATTCATGATACACTCTACATCTCTCAAGTCAGCTTCCAAATAGGTCATCTCTAGAACACATGCCACAATTGATGTCATCTTGCCTTGTGCAGACCATCGAACATTCTTTAGTACCCTATTTTTTATCCCTTAATCTCACATACACTGAATCCTCATCGCCTGTAAGATATACTCAAAACTCAGAGACTTACTCTATCAACTTCCATTTTCATGGTCCAGTAACCACTCTTCACTAAATCTTTTGTAGCTCATCTAATATGCAATATTACATCATGCGATCTTAGATATAAGATCACAACACCTTCTTGTATACATAACTGACTTCGCACATTCTAAAACATTTGTATAGTATCTGTACACTATAATAACCAGGTTGTCCTCTTCATAGAAACATATGTTGACATCAATGACAAAACATGAATGACAACAATAGTAATTCCAACATCACTCAATGTAGTGATTAAAGATATTAAATGTATCCACAATCTCCCCAATACATTAGAAATATCCAACAAAGATTGTTGGCAAAAATTGTCAGAACTCTCCTCGAGATTTGTGACATGGCTTAACCGCCTCCTCTGTCTTCTATAAGTCTAGTGGTTGTATCAGGCATTAATAGTTCAATATTTGTGTGTAACAACAACCACTACTTGTAACAAGTGGTATTAGAGCTTGGTCACAGGTTCAAATCACCTTAGGTAATGCTGAGGGGGAGATTGTTGGAAAAAATGTTCAATGTTTCCCTTGGGATTCATGACAAGGATTAACCACCTCATTTGTCTTTTATAAGTCTAGTGGTTGTATCAGTCATTAACAGGTCAATCTTTTGGTATAACGGCAACCACTACTTGTAACAAATAGTATCAGAGCTTGGTCACAGGTTTGAATCCCCTCAAGTAACACTGAGGGGGAGATTGTTGGCAAAAATGGTCATTGCTCCCCTCAAGATTTTCAACATGGATTAACCGCCTCATGTGTCTTCTATAAGTCTAGTGGTTGTATCAAGCATTAACAGGTCAATCTTTTTGTGTAACGGCAACCACTACAACTTGTAACATAAACTGCATGATGAAATTCAGATAGGATATTTGCTCAATCTCCCCTTTGAAGAGTGACATTAGTAACAATGATGTCAAGCGGGAGTCATAAATTCCACGGCCAAAGGAATTCATGTGATGGGACAAAGTCTTTTGAAAGGTTAAATATGGCATTTTTATGGCAATCATGAAATCTAGTAATGATTTAGAGTGGATTAAAAAATGGTGGCAGGGCTTTCCTGGTCTCGACTCTGAGCAGGTATAAGAGTTTTGGAGATAATGAAGGCCAATTTATTGCTTATGTCAACTAAACAACAAGGGCCATTTTTTCAGGTTAGATACGGTGAAGAGATTGAAGCATCTTTATGCTTTCTAGGACTTAAAGTTCATCTAGAGAATTCAATAAATTATGGGTGAGGTCTGTTGGAATTGTGGAAAAGTGAGTAATTGAGAGGGGAGGGGTGAATCAATACCCTTAAAAACTTTTTCAACTAAATCCTTGTAAACATGCAATTCATTAACCGACTATATTATTTGCATTCACCATACATCCAATAATATAATTGAAATGTAAATGCATGTAATCTCATCAAATATGTAAACATGAAACTTCATACACATAACACATGTATTTTAGTATCACGAAAACCCTTGTTAGAAGGTAAAACTATGGTGGGGATGGAACCCACAAAGCTCCACTACTGAAGTAAATAAAGTTGTCAGTTAAGGCTACAAAGATTCGATCACTTCTAGTGATCTTACCCTTAGGAGTCACAATAAGATCAGCTAGATCTACCTGGTTAGAGGATTTTAGCAACATAATTAAGTGTGCACTCGGTTAAGAGATTTTACAAAAGATTGTCAAGTCTACTCTATTAAGAGATTTAAGTCTGCTATAATGGTTAAAAAGCAATAGTAAAATTGATCTATAGATAGCAACTAATCTTTGCTTGATATCAAATCTGATGTGTACTTATCTGTTATCACCTTGATGTGATTGATCTTTTTTTTTTTAATACTACTCGGTATCCTTTTTAAATTATTTCTGATAAACTGAATACTCTTTCAATGCTTCAAACTTAACCCTGTCATATCTTCAGATGTCTCCCAATGGTAGCTACTTCATGTGTGATACTTTTCAATAAAGACATCTTTACAATTCTTATATCAAAATGATTTGACCTATTTAGGGTTGTGACACTATCTTAGAAAACCTAAGATCAACGGTTCAAATGAATAACCTAAATCATCTTTACATAGGAATCATCAATCATTAAATGATTACATCCATGTTTAATTTCATCTCGATCTTGGTAAACCATTTTCTGATCGGTGTAAACCATTTGCCTTGTAGATTGTGTCATTACAAACTGCTATGTCATTTCCTGCTTCACTCAGTGTATATTGCATTCATCACTCAGTATTTAACTAATGCTCGGTGACTACTATGCTCGGTACTTAGTAATCATCTGGCTTAGTATCAGTACTTGATCAAAACTATATTTGGTTAATATAGTATTTTGCCTTGTATTTTGTTTGGTGTCTTTGCTCTATGTGTTGACCGACTAACTTGTATTGTCTCCTTTACCAACTGTATGAATGATACTAATGACAACTCTTAATCCACTTAGGAGTAACAAGGTCTTCAATAATGTGAAGCATTGATATAGAAACAACATGGACATGGTCTCTTTGGTGTTAGCTTGGTGATTAGAGTTGGCAGAGGATGTGAGTATTGTCAGGAATGTGATGGAGGCCATTGTTGACAATGAAAACCTATATAGGTAGGATTCGGTCCTTGAAAGAGAAATACTGGGTGTGGGCATAAATGTTTGAGAAGGGATAGAGAAACCATCACTATAGGAATTAAAGGAGCTAATTTATTTCCTATAATTGTTGGTTCATTTAATATGGAACAAAGAAGGAATGAAGCATACACAGGCTTAGATGGTCTAAAAAAAATTCTCACGATGAAGGAACCCTAGGATAATATGGCTTTGGTTCCAGCAGGGAAAACTCGCTATGTACTAAAGAAGAAGCATTCAAGTTGAAGGAGGACGACTTCGTCCAAATACAAGCATGGAGGAGCATAGGTCTTGAGTTTTTGTTTTGTTTGGGTTAAGACTCTGTAATGTTTTTCTCTTTTTCAAAGTACTTTCAGCCCTAATGTGTATATGATGAGCTATTTTTATTGCTAGGAAGGTTGGGTGTTGTTGGGTAGAGCTTGGTTTTTTTCCTCCATGACTCTAAACAAGGTAGAAATTTGGAAATGAAACTGTTTGTATAGGTATGGTTTTGCTTGCAACTATGCATAGTCGTTAATGTGGGTGAACTAGGATTAGCTTTAATGCCCTTCAAGCATGAGTTTTTGAAATTGATGATAAGATAATACAGGGTAGGGGTGGTATTGTTCAACTGTGGAAGTGGGTGGCCAAGTTTTTGGCTTCTAGGTTATCGAGCCTGTATTTTGTAAGTTTTTTAAGAGCTCTTTAATGTCTGATGTTTGAGGCGTCAGAAGTTATTTGTCTCAAATATTTCGATATAATGATGTAATATATCTATTTCAATAAGTAATACAATTACATATAATATTATTACCGACCAAAAAAAATATTGATTTTTTTTCAATTATCGAAATTATTTTATATAAAATATTTTTTCAAAATATCTAAATTATTTTATATAAATTAAAATTTATCTTAAATTTAATTTTAATATAATATTACATGTAAAAATAAATTTTTATAACAAAAATATAATATAAAATAGTAAAAAAATATAAATGAAAATAAATGTATTTAATTTTTTCAATCAAATTTAATATGAATCCTCTCTCCATCATCAAGTGATCATTACTAACATCCATCATTAATTGTCAACATAATTTGCTTTTAACTTTGTTTAATAGTTGGAAAACATTCAATCCTATGAAATGATGAAAAACCATCTAAAGCTAAGAACATGCCACCCACCCATGCTAACATATTATTTTAGTTGATGTTGGAAATCAAATAATCGTCGTCGTCATTAATATGACAAGGCAGACGTACTTGTTTATGGTTTAAGATCATCATTTCCACCCTATTGGAAAAGGCTTTTAGAAATGCCATTATCAAAAGTTTATACACAAATTCTATTGTCTTTCACTATGTGGAGCATGTTTTTAGAAGTTGATGATGGTGATTTGTATTAAAAATTATGTTAATCCATAACTATATAATTGGGAAATGGCAATTCAATATTTAAATAAAATATATCAATAATCTATTATAATGTACCAAAAGTATTGACGTCCTGGTGCATTTTAATTGCTGTACATTTTTATATAATTATAATGGACAACTTTTAATAAATAATTATATAACTATAATATTTATATTAATTCAAGATGATGTTGATAAAAGATAACTTTTAACGCATGATTATACAATTGTAATATTTATGTGAGTTTATGTTTATTTTTTCATTAATATAAAATAAATAAATATTTATTAATGAATATTTTTAAATTTCATTGTGTATCTGTTTATCTCCTTTTTAATATTGTATTACTTTTATGTTAATGCATTTTTAAATAGGATATATTCACTAAAAAAAATCATTTGCTATTTTGATTAGTTTGTTCTTATTAACTTAGTGGTATGTAATATTTTTATTAAAGAAATCGTTTGCATTCAATTAAATGTCATATAGGAAAAAAATAATTTGTTTTCAAATATTTGTGCTTATACACATTAGTAGAGAATCAAATTATTTTCTATGTACATATTAAAAAGAAAAAAAAAATCCTAATACATATGTATATGTTAGATAACTGAGAGGGGGTGAATCAGTTAATTCCAGTTATCCTACAGTCCCAAACTCCCAGATGTATATATTCAAACTTTTTCAATCAAATAAGAAACTCGGTAAGATAGCAATAATATCTTTATGTTCATTTACTGAATACCAATAAATTCAATATTGTGTTTACCGATCAATCCTGATATGAAATGTGTAAAATAAACAAAACAAATCATCACATTTAATAACACATAACACAAGGATTTTAACGTGGAAACCCTGTTAGGGGAAAAACCACCTGGGATAGGTAACCCAAAATATTTCACTCTTCTAAAGTGAGCTCAGTTAGGATCCAACCCTGTCAAAAGTTACAAAACACACTGTAAGGTGTGACCTTGTTAGAGCATTTATCACTAACAGTTCTCCCTCGACCAACATTCACTATGGGGTCAATAAGAAAACAATTAACATTCATTGAATGTCATATTGAAATACAAATAAGACTGTTAAGTCCACTTAGTTAATAGATTTTTTTGTAACAATGGTTAAACTGATACAGTAGTGATCTGATTCAAATACAACTAAGTTTTGCAGATTTTAAAATCTATGCTAAGCTCAAAATACCTCTTCTGATCAATAATCAATTCACTCATTCATATCCTCCAACTTATTCAACTCGGTGTATGCTTCTCTAATGCTTGCAGTTCAACTCGGTTATGTTTGTAACCAGTTTGATCAATAGTGCATGAAAAACTTTCTTCCACGCAAATTCTCCTGCAGTCTTCAATTCACCCAGACTCAATAATGAATCTCATATCTCTTTAAATAGACGTCATAAACTATTTTCATCTCATCCATCAGATTTGGCCACTTAATCTTCATTGTTCATTTTGTCACTTCAAGATTCCTCGGCAATTTTATCAATAACACGTTTCAATGTCCTCCCTTTGATCATCTCTGAATTTTGTCAGTAGTTGGATCTTCATAACAAACTCTATCTCTTACCTCGAAATCATAAGCATTTTCCAACTCATCAATTTCAGTCGGTTGTTATAAATATTATTTGTATCTTTCACTCGGTCAATATAGAATGTGCCGATGATAATTAACTTGTTTATTACTGTTACTCGGTATACACTAAACTGACTCAGTGTATACATAAATCTTCAATTACCAACCACATTAACTTGTTCAATTATGATCTCCAATTCATAATAGAATCATGTAACATGACCAAGTCAACAACATGATGTCATAGACTCATCAATAAGTTACCCAATGTATACCATATCCATATATGTCATATTCATCTCATCTTCATGTAAATATCTCATTCCTTTACCAATTTCTTCCTTAGATGTTTGTAATCATCATGATAAGTATAGTCAAAACTAGTTAACATTAATGGCAACATATTGACTGATTTAATCATCTTACATGTCACTTTAGTAGCTTGGTTATCACCTCAATGATTAATGATCACCTTCTTTTACTTGTACATTCATTTCATCAAGATATTCAATTAGTTGTAGGTTACCAGTATATAGAATACGAATTGGGTGAGGGTCATGCCAACATTGCATGTTATATTTTTTCAAAATGTAATTGAGTATTTATAGTAAAATAAATATGAAGGTCGTATTCATCAAAAAAAGAAAAAGAAAATCGAATGTATATGTATATAGAATATGAATTGGGTGAGGGTCATGCTAACATTGAATGTTATATTTTTTGCAAAATGTAATTGATTATTTATAGTGAAATAAATATGATATTAGATTAAAAAATATTATTAAAACTAATAATATTCTTATTTTATTTATTAAATATTTGGGGATTCATGGTATTGTGAAAAGCAATGTTTTTGGTGTGTATTTGGGACATAATTAGTGTGGGGGTTACATCAACTAATTAATGTTTTATATTGAGGTATGAAATTAATGTTTATGTTCAATTTTTTTCATATTGTACGTGCTATAGTTTGCACAATAGTGATAACCTTGAATGCGAAAAATGTAGACATGTAGGGGCTAATATGAAAAATTATAGATTGGGTTTACAAGCAATAGGTTGATTTCATTCAAGCTCAAATACTATAAGCATATGTATCTATGCTCAATTTTGATTCTCACACAATTGTGGGAGTATTTACTTAAATTTGCATTCTTTTTGCTCTAGGTGTTAAGGATTGTTACAAATTAGAGGGTTTTGATCTAGCTTGAGTAGTTTCTTTTACACAATGTATTTGGTTGGAGGGAATACAAATAACAAACTTGGTGCTACATAAGGTGAGATTTTTAAATTTTATTTTTATTTTTGTATTTGTTTTTTTATATTAATAAGAAGCAAAACAAGGGTGTTGTCCTTATAAACAACAACCCAAAATATGTAAAGTCATCAACAGTATAGTTGTCTCAACACATTAACAACATATTAACATAAAAAACTAAACCAATTTAGTAGCGTAATATAAATGAAAGTTTCAAATCTGGAACCATAACCTAGTAAGCTATTGAAAAACTATAAAAAGTCTTAGCAGAAGGCCACCTAGGGCCATAAACAACATTGATAGAAAAAACCAAAGGGGAATTAATCCTAACTTACTTCTTAATTTTGCAGTCGACTTGGTGGAACACATTAGACCAATCATCTGCATCATTTCTCCCTAGGTGTTGGTTTGTGGTGACTAATCGGGCAAGTATTGTACACTTTTCATTTATCGTCAAGCATTTTTTAGTTCACATGTCAATCATTTCCCTAGGTTGACTCATTAATTATTTTTTAGGGTTAACTTGTTAACCAACATAAGTCTTGTTATAATGGCTTAGGGTTAGAGTTTTCTCAATATATGATAATTTCATAGCTTCTTGCAGTGGTATTTTTGAGTTGCAAGGAATTACAATTTGTAACAGGCAGAAATTACTAGATAATAAGATTAGACTCTCTGTTTGGTGGACATAGCCCAAGATTGGGTGAACAGCATTAAATCTTTGTATCTTCTTGTTCTACTTATGTGTGTTTTATTCCTTTGCATTATTAACTATATTTACATGTAATTGTTAAATTTCTATCTACTAATCCTAACAAGTGGTATTACAAAAGGTTGTTTTTCACTTGTCATTTGCAGGAAGGTCTCACAGTTGAGAGGAAGTCTCGTGGTTGAGTGGGAGTAATGGCAGAAGAGGGTAAGTTGAAGGTTGAGAAGTTTAATAGGTAGAAATTTTAGCTATAGAAAATAAAAATGGAAGACTATCTCTATCAAAAGGATTTATGGCGGCCATTGGGAGGAAAATCCAAGAAACTAACAACAATGTTTGATGAGGATTAGGATATTTTATATAGGAAGGTACTTGGCAGTATTCGTTTATGCCTGGCACAATCAGTGGCATTCAATATTACACAAGGAAATACAACTTAAGAGTTGATGGAAGCCATAGCGAAGTTATATGAAAAGCCTTCTTCTTCAAATAAGGTATTTCATATGAAGCATTTATTTAGTATGAAAATGGTAGAAGGTGGGTCGATTATTGATCATTTAAATGAGTTTAATACAATTACCTATCAATTATATTCTGTTAATGTCAAATTTGATGAAGAAATTAGGGCTATTTTGATTCTGTATTCTTTGCCTGAAAGCTACAATGGCTGGTAATAGCTGTTAGTAACTCTGTTTCTGGTTCAAATACCCTAAAATTTGATGATGTTGTTGGTGTTATTCTGAGTGTGGAAATTCATAGGAAAAACTTAGGTGGATCCACATTAGGTAGTGTTTTGAATGCAGAAAGAAGAGGTAGATCAAGGGATAGAGGAAACAATTTTGGAAGTCATGGGAATCATGAGGAAGCTCAAAGGGCAAGAGGTCTCAATTTAGAGGACCAAATGATTGTTGGTACTGTGGAAAACTAGGTCATAAGAAGAAAGATTGCTTGTCTCGGAAGAATGAAGAAGGAGACAAACAAGAAGGTAATAAGGAGGCAAATGTGGTAAGTAACAAATCTGAAGAGGATGTTTTACTTCTTTCCCTTGAAAATTTTGATGATTCATGGGTTCTAGATTCAGGGGCATCATTTAATACTACACCCCATACAAGTTATTTTCTTGATTATGTCCAAGGGGATTTTAGGCTAGTGTATTTGGGAGATAATGAAGTTTGTCAGATTGTTGGAAAGGGAAGAATTATGATTAAGTTGAAGAATGGGAATCATTGGCTACTACAGGAGGTAAGACATGTTCCAAGGTTGAGTAGGAATTTAATTTCAGCAGGGCAGCTAAGTGATGAAGGTTGCACAATTAATTTTAATGAAAAAAATTGGAAGATGTAAAAAGGTTCCTTAGTAGTATAAAAAGGTGTGAAAGTAGGCACCTTATATCTTTGTATAGGTCATACTATTCCTTCTACTTTAATTGTTATAGAAAAAAGCCAATGTTTAGGAATAGTTACTATAGTTGAGCAAGTAGAACCTGAAGCGATAGTTGTGGACTTTAAGAAAACAATATGGTACAACAAACTTGGTCACATGAGTGAGAAAGGTGTGAAATTACTTCATTCAAAGAAAGTTTTACCGGGTTTAAAATGTGTCGATATGGATTTCTGTGAAAGTTGTATGTATGAAAAACAAAAGAGAGTTAGTTTTCTAAAGAGTGGGAAGGAAAAGAAAGATGAGAAGTTAGAGATTGTGCATACAGATGTATGGGGACCAGCTCAAGTATATTCCCTTGGTGGATCTCTATATTATGTTACATTCATAGATGATGCAACTAGGGAAGTATGGATTTATTTTCTTATGCATAAATCTAATGTATTTGAAACTTTTTAAAAATGGAAAATCTTGGTTGAGAATGAGATTGGTAAAAGAATAAAATATATCAGATCTAATAATGATGGTGAGTATTGCAGAAAAAAGTTTGAATATTATTGTTCCTCTAATGGTATTCATAGGAAGAAAATAGTTCCAAAGACTCCACAAGAAAAGGAGGCGGTTTAATGCATGAATAGGACAATAATGGAGCATGCAAGGAGTATGAGGTTGCGTGTTGGGATGCCCTTAAATAGGTGGGAAGAGGCTATACAAATTTCTATTTATTTAAACAATAGAGGTCCCTCTAATCCTTTGGGTTATGGTATTCCATAGGAAGAATGGACAGGTAAGAATGTGAGTTATTCGTTTCTCAGAACCTTCGGTTGTGAAGCATTTGCACATATAGATTCTGAAAATAGAACCAAGTTGGAACCTAAGTGAAATAAATGTATATTATTTGGATATGTCATTAATTAATTTGGCTATATACTTTGGGATGTTGAAACTCATAATATTGTAAGAACTCATAATATTGTAAGAAGCAGGGATGTCATATTCAATCAAAAAGTGTTGTACAAAGATCAATTGCAACAACATGAGAAGGAAGAAAATGATTATGTAGTGTTGGATGATACTCCAAAAGATGATGTTCTAGTGGTTCCTCATGCTCCACAAAAACAACAACAACAACAAATACCACAAATTCCAGTGAATCTTAGACAGTAAAAAAGGCTCAGTAGACCTCCTAAAAGGTTTTCTCCCTCTTTGTATTATATTTTATTAACAAATATTGGTGAACCAGAAGGATATCATGAAGTTGTTCAAGTGGATACAAAGGTTCAATGGTAGCTTTCCATGGAAGAATAAATGGAATCCTTGCTAAAAAATTAGACTTGGGAATTATGTAAGTTACCTTCAGGTAAAAAGGCATTACCAAATAAATGGGTTTATAGGTTGAAAGAGGAGGATGGAGGTAAGAAAATATTTAAATATAGGCTAGTTGTAAAGGTATTTTCATGGGAAAAGGGCATTGATTTTGATGAGATTTTTTCTCCAATTGTAAAAATGACTTTTATATGCATTGTTTTAAGTATTGTGGCTACTAAAGATTTTCATTTGGAACAACTTGATGTTCAAAAAGATTTTCTCCATGTTGAGTTGGAAGAAGAAATGTATATGCAACAATCACAAGGTTTTGAGGTCAAAGGTAAGGATAAATTAGTGTGCAAATTGAAGAAAAGTTTATATGGCTTGAATCAAGCACCTCGACAATGGTCTATTAAATTGGATAGCTTTATGGCTGAGCATGGCTACAGTCGGTGTAATTTAGACCATTGTGTTTATTTTAAGATGTTAGATGATGATAGCTACATTATTTTATTTTTATATGTTGATGATATGCTTGTAGAAGGGTCTAACATGGATCACATTAAGGAGTTGAAACAACAGTTAGCACATTCTTTTTCTATGAAGGATTTGGAGGCAGAAAAAAAAATCCTTGGTATGCAAATTTGCAGAGATAGGAAGAATAATAAATTGACTCTATCTTAGGATGATTATGTTGAAAAGGTGGTGCAAATATTCCATATGGAGAATGCAAAAGCTGTCAGCACGCCTTTTCCTAGTCATTTGAAATTGACTAGGGAGATATGTCCAAAGACACAAGAGGAGGAAAAAAAATGTCCAAGGTACCATATGCCTCAGTTGTAGGTAGTTTGATGTATTCCATGGTATGCACTAGACTAGATATTGCACATCTTGTAGGATTTGTTAGCAGGTATATGAGTCATCCTAGAGTTGAGCATTGAAATGCAATAAAATGGATTCTCATATATTTGAGAGATACATCTAATAAATGTTTATGTTGAAAGGGCTCTAATACTAATTTAAAAATCTATGTTGACTTAGATTTTGTAGGGGATTTACATACCGGGTGGAGTACCATAGGTTATGTATTTACTATTAGTGGGACAACAATGAGTTGGATTTATCGACTACAGAAGGTGGTTGTTGTTGGAAATTTGGCTAAGTAGGATATCATAATGTTGTCATTATGGCAACATATATTCAACATTGAGACAACATGATCAGAGGAATAAGTTATGTATGAGCGCACATGAAAATTGTCTAAGTATAACAGTGTTTACCAGTCTTCACAGAAACCATTTTGATTGGCGATGTTCACTAAAGTAGGTTAAGTTCATGTGCACTTGAACATAGATCACTCTATGTATATCAAAGCTACATCTAAGAGTGCAAGTCTATACAGCATGTACGAAAAAAGATATCGATGTTTTACAAAGATAATGTTGAGTTGACCAAAATAGAGCAGCGATCAAAATATGATTATATTGAGTTAAGGGATTATTTTTCTTATAATAATGACTTAACTAATTAGGTAAAAAATCCTAGATGTTAACCCTAAGGCAGTATATAATGACTTTATGCTTTGAGAAGAGTATAATGTATTGTAAGCCGACATAAAAGTTATTTTGTAATAACTTGCATATAAGTAAGAAAAATGTAATGTGAAGAGAAGAAGTTGACATATGATAATATATGTTGCAAAATTATAAGTTTTAAGAAAGAAAAGAAGCAAGTATTTTATATTAGAGCGAACAGCCAACAAAGCTAGATCAAAATAATAAAGTTATTCAACAACAGTAAAAGGTTTTTGTATTCTACCTTTTGTATCTGAAGTTATCATTTCATATTTCATGTTTGGGAAGTGAGCTCATTGTATACATATTTGTTTTGTAATAGAAACTCCTAATAGGGTTGAGGCTTCTAACAAGGCCTAAAGTCCTTTAACCAAGAAAAAGACACTATACAGATGTAATAGACTCCTAACAGGGTCAATATCCTTAATCGGATACTTTTGATTAGTGGATCAGTTATGGGTATCATCCCCACTGAGGTTTTCCCTTGACCAGGGTTTCCTCGAGAACAAACATGGTGTTATGAGTGCATTCATTTAATTGTTATGCTTATTATTGAGTTTACTTAGTTTAGTTTCTTATGCAAGCTACAAGTTAATTTTATATATCCATAATTAGGCAAAAGTAAAAGTTTGTGAAATACTGACTCACCCCCCTCTCTCAGTATTCCCTATTTCTAAAAATTGCTTTATCTACTACATAGGCAAAGTATGTTGCTACTACAGAGGAAAATAAGGAGATGATATGGCTGCAAGTTTTCTTGGAAGAGTTGGTAAACTCACAAATTAATAATTATTGTTTATAGATATCTAGAGTTCCATTCATGTTGCAGAGAATTCTGCCTTGCATTCAAAAACCAAACATGTACAATTGAGGTATCACTTTGTTTGGTAGCTATTGGATAATGGACAATTAAAGCTAGAAAAGATACATATAGATGAAAATCTAGCAGATATGTTTACAAAGGCAGTGATAAGGGAGAAGTTGAACTCCTCTTCAACCTTGGTCGGTCTTCAAGACTGAAAATAGTAAAAAGAACAACAGAGTCCAGGGTGTGTCAATCCAGTGGGAGATTTAGGGGTTGCGGTGTTGCTATAGGATCACTTAGGGGTGCATCAATCCAGTGGGAGCTATGTCAAGTGAAGATGATTGTGGAGACTTTTACCACTATTTTTTATCAAATATACATGTTGGATTATAGAGGGGAGGGAGGGGCGGGGGGCGAATTAGTAATCCTTGATTCTCTATACCTTAAAAACTTTTCTCTAATTAAGTTAATTAAACACAATTCACTATTTACCGACAATAGTAAATTAAACACAATTCACTATTTTAGGCTATGGCCTCATTCATAATGTCACGAGGGGTTTTCTTTGCTTTCCCCTTTCAAAATCTTTGTCTCATTGTTTGGATCCTTGGAGAATTCTCATGGTTATGGTGATTGATCTTAAAGATATGTCTCACTTTCGATGGTTATGGTAAAATACCTTCTTGCATTACACTTTCTTGGGTTCTTTCCTTAACTTCTTTTCATTTTTTTCATACTTCTAACATTGTATTAGAGCTTGGGTTGCTAATCCTTGTTTGAGTGTAGTTTTGAAAGTTACCATTCTTGGGAGCACATCTCATTGGAGACTCTTGTTTGAGAGAGAAGCTTGAGCTTCATTTTCTAACTTTTGTGTTGAAGGTTTTATTATTGGTTTTATTGTTTTCTCTAACCCTCTTTGGTCGGCTTGCCGCCAGAGAATTCTATTTGATTTTTTTTGGTTTGGTTGGTTTACTGCCAAACCCATTTTCATTTAGCTTAGTTAACCTCTGTCGAGAGCAATGTTTAACATTTTTTTTCAATTATTTTTTGCAATATTTTATTCATCTATTCTTCATAGTTTCAATACTAACATTTTTTATCTTTTTCCTCTATTGTTCTTTATTGCATGATTCAAAAACTAATATCTCAGATCTTTTTTCTCAATATCTTTGTGCATGTAGGTTTATTTTATTTGTTTTGCAATCATATCTCTATTTTTGTGACTGTCTTCTTTTCTCCTTACGCAACATTTACCTATCTTTTTTTACTATCTTTTTGTAAGAACTAAGTTTCTTAAGCTTCTCCTCCCTCTTCCCTTTGTGTGAGCCTTTAGGGTGCTTAAATGAGCCTTTAGGCTGCATAATCAATCATGTTCTTACCTTGTCTAATCAGTCATACATGTTGGCTATTCTACCTTTTAAAAAAAAAAGCTTCTCCTTTGTTTGTGTTTCCTACCAGCCTCTATCCCTTGTCTTCATTTTTTATTCTCTGTCCTTTGTGAAAGTGAGCTTCTTTTGTCTTCTATTTTTTCTCTTGTGTTTCATCTTTAACATCATCGTGTTCTATGTTTAGCTTTGCAATTCAATTTTCTTTGACTGTTTTTAAATTCGTTTGACTGATTTTATATTCATTCATTTAAATTTTAATGATAGCTTCACTTTCACTAATTAAATTTATCTTGTTTTATCCTTGTCAATCTGTCTATTCTTGTAATCCAATCCAAATCTCTATGCTATTTTTTTGTTCCAAGCTTTATGCTCCTTCCATCTTTCTTCCATCTATATTTTTTGCTCAGTATAGCTCTCTACTGTTGCATTTTTCCTAATTTATCTTGCTTGATTGGTGGTTCTTTGACCCCTAGGTCAGGTGTGTTTCCTTCCTTTAGTGTGTTTCATACACCTCTTGTGTGTTTCATTCATTCAACATATTCTCTTTGCCTTGCCAGTTAATTCACGTGGGCAACATATTACTAAGTTTCTTTACCTTATTTTTTGCTCAAATCTGTTTTCATGTTATTCTCATTTTTCCTTTTTTACTTTATGTTATTTCCTTATTTAAAGTCTTCAACATCTACAAAATAAATGCATATCAATCATTAACATCTACAACAAACCTTATATCATTCATTCTTGCTCCAAATAATTTTTAATGTTATTTCCTTTAATTGCTCAATTCTGTTATTAACATTTTATCATTCATGTTACTAACGTTATAATATTATATTAATAATGTCTTAATTGTTCAAAGATTTTGTTGTAATATTATTAATAACTCATTCTATTAATAACGTTCTCCTTTTGCTTTGTAGTTTTTTCACAGGGAATTTTGACCCTTTTACAATGTCTTTTCCAAAAGAATATTCCTTTGTTCATTTTTTTCAATCATTTCTCCAACCGTTTTTTGGCATAAAGGCATATCATTGTTTCTTCCAATCATTTTGTTTAAATCCTTTCACTCCTGGTAATATTTTACTTTAAAATTACTTTATTCCATGGTTGATCGTTCTCATTTAACTTATAACCTTTTTTAAAGTTGTAAACGGTTACTTTATTCTTTTTGCATCATTCTTTATTCTTTGCCTTCATTTGGAGTGGGCTGTATTTTTTTTTTGTAGTATGCTTTGTACAAAGTCATTTTATTTTGTGCATGAGCTCCCTAACCATGAGTTTCGGTCCTAAGAAAAGTTGTTTCCTTAATTCAATAAACTGATCAAACTTTAGCATTCGTAGCTTTTGTTTTAGAAGTCAAACTTCATGACTTGCCTTTACAAATTTCAGATTAGTTTAGTTTCCCCTTTTAGTAATATATTCATTCTTAAAAGATTCATTTCTTATCTTAAATATTCTTTGTTCCCAAATTGATAAGTTTGGTTTTAATATAGAATTCAAAGACCACAACAAATAAAGAAAGGTTTCATAAATTTCTCTTAGAATAATATTTAAAGAGGAAATACAGGAAGGATTTTTATAATTATTTATTTAAGGTTTATGTAATAGGTAGGGTATTATAATTTATTTCTTAAATAGAAATTATATAGTATTTGATGCAGGGGCATTCTTGGTCCTTGGTGAATCTGCATGGTGGTGTGTTTCTTGGCCGGTGTTACTCGGTTGCAGCCTTAACCGATGGTCTCAATTATTGAAGGAAGCTCAGTCGTTGAAGGAACTCGGTGAGACTTCTTATGCTCGGTGGAACTGGTGCTTGGTAATGCCTGCATTGCTTGGTGTTGCTTAGCTTGGTCAGTTGTTTCACTAGTGCTCGGTTGTTTCTCTAGCACTTGGTAGTTCTAGTTTATCGACTGGAGTTCTATGTGATTTGTTGGGCCGACTTGGTGCATTTATTATTGGTAGCTATTGTTACATGCTGACATGTTGGATTTATTTATTGTAAGGCTATTTGAGAGCCGACTTGTATTGCATTTAATATTTGTTAGCAGGAGTTAATGGTTTCATCCAACTGACTTGTGGTTGATGACTAGTATTTAAGGGATGTTTGGGGTAGTTATTTATGCATGACTTAGAGAGATCATGAAAAGGAGATCTGAGGGTAGTAGATAAGCATGTTGTGGAAAAGTTCATGTGGGATCTTGCATATTAGATTATTATCTGATAGTTTGTGATAGTAGATCTAGTGGTTTGCATACTTGGAGACAAGGAGATTGCTTGGTGGCTTGCGAGCACAAGTTTAGATCTACCTTAGCATTTCCATCAGTTGATGATAGTCTTCAGAGTTGAACTAGCTGGTGTTGTATTGGATCTTGATGATCTTGCAGAATTATTTCTGATTGTAATTGGCCCTAACCCGAAAGGCTTTATAGTCGGGCATGTTAATGAAAATCTGTTGAAATAATTGTTGTGTTGTGTATTTCCACTGTGTTATTCTGAAGCTGCAAGGTTTGGACTGTCCTTAATTGGATCCACCATCCCTTGGTTGTGTCAGGTGGTATCAGAGCTAAGTTGTTCTTGTTGAGTGAAGGTTGACCTAGCAAGGCTGATCTTGCGAAGTTAATCTTGTTGGTGAAGAGATCGTATGATTTGAGTTGCAAATCTAGAGCACTAAACTTGTGGAATCTTTCCCTAGTTGTTTATGCAAGGTGGTAGGCTGATCCGACTTGCATACAAATTGGAGATTATCACAAGGTGGTTGGTGTAGGGTTTGTTGCAGAGGGTTTCTCTTATCTTTAAGGATGCCTCTAAGAATATTGGACCCTAGAGTGATTGCAAACCTCTGTGATACTGTGGAATCTAGGATTACAGAGAAGGTGAAATCAGATTTCAGATCTGAGATGGAGTTGATGAAGAATGACATGGTCATCGAGATCATGAGAGGTGTTGCTAGTGTACCTCAGAATGTTGGTACTAAAGATGGTTATGAGGAAGCTGGTGAAGAATTTGAACCTAGTGGATCTAGTGGTGATGACCTGAGGGATAGATCTGGTGAAGACAGAACTACTCAGTTGCCTAGATCTAGAGCTCGGTTAAGTAATAGTTACTGAATGGAAGTTTCTACTTTCTCTGGTACTTTGAAGCCCGGGAATTTGATTGACTGGATTGGTGAACTTGAATATTTCTTTGAGCTGGAAGAAATTAAAGATCCTCTTCGAGTGAGATTAGCACAGACAAAGTTGAAAGGACATGTTGCTCTTTGGTGGAAAGAATTAAAAAGAGATAGAGAAGATGGAGGTGAAATGAAGATCAATCGGTGGAGATTGATGGTGACTAAATTGAAAGCTAAGTTCATACTAGTTGACTATGAGCTTGACTTGTTTAAGAAGTTGCAAAATTTGAAGCATAAGGATTTGTCTATTGAAGATTATATCGAGGAGTTCTACAAGCTTACTATTCGGTCTGGACACAGAGAACTTGGTAAGGAGAAGGTAGCTTGGTATGTGAATGATTTGAGATTCAATATTCAGGATGAGCTTGGTATGCTAAAGATTGATTCTGTTGAAGATGCTTATTAGTATGCTCTGAAGGAAGAAGATAAGTTGAAGAGGAAACAACATAGTAATCCCCGAGGGAAGGAAAATATTGATCACTTGGTGAAGGATAAACCGATGACTGCAGAAGATGAACAGAAACTTGTAGAACTGAAGAAGAAGGCAGGTAGAGTTATCTTTAAGGGTACTTTCTATAACTGTGGTGAAGAAGGACATTGTTCTTTTGAGTGTACATAGAAGAAGCTTGGTGACTGATGAACTATTGTGGTGAATGTAAATGTTGAGAATGAACCTAAATCTAAGAACTTTCTACTTTGGTGAACATTGCTCAGTACGAAGAAGGAACCTTGTCAGAGGAGTAACTTGTTTAGGACTCGGTGCAAGTCGAGAGGTAAACTTTGTGATGTTATTGTTGACAGTGGTAGTACTGATAACCTTGTTGCTGAGGACATGGTTCATAAACTTGGTTTGAATAAGATGAGACATCCACATCCTTATAGGATTGGCTAGTTGCAAGATGATCATGCTCTAGAAGTAAGAGAACAATGCTTTATTGATGTTCAGATTGGCCAGTATAAGGATCTTGTGTTATGTGATATTGTGGAGATGAATAGTTGTCATATATTTCTCAGTAGACCTTGGCAATATGATTGCAGAGCTATGTATGATTGTTTGAAGAATGTGTTTACTGTTGAGAAGGATGACAGGAAGTTTTCCTTGATGCCTTTGCTGGATACAACACTCGGTAGGAGAAGTTTGAGTATTGGTAGCCGAGTTGAGTTGGTAGGACCTGAGAGAATGAATGATCAGTTTGGAGAACAAACCTATGTGTTGTCAAGGAAAGACTTGAAGAGATAGAGGATGCTAAAGTGGAAGAGTATGCAAAGTGAAAAGGTGGAGGACTTGTATGTGAAGAACCAGTTTGGGGTTTATGTATTGAATCCCAAAAGATGTTCTTCTCACATATGAACATCTTTTTGAACCTAGGGTGTCTGATGCATGGGCATTCTTGGTCCTTGGTGAATCTACATGGTGGTGTGTTTCTTGGCCGGTGTTACTCAGTTGCAGGCTTGACTGATGGTCTCAATTATTGAAGGAAGCTCAGTCGCTGAAGGAACTCGGTGAGACTTCTTGTGCTCAGTGGAACTAGTGCTGGGTAATTCCTGCATTGCTCGGTGTTGCTTAGCTTGGTCAGTTGTTTCACTAGTGCTCAATTGTTTCTCTAGCGCTCGGTAGTTCTGGTTTACCAACTAGAGTTCTATGTGATTTGTTGGGCCGACTTGGTGCATTTATTGTTGGCAGCTATTGTTACAGGCTGACATGTTAGATTTATTTATTGTAAGGCTATTTGAGAGCTGACTTGTATTGCATTTAATATTTGTGAGGAGGAGTTAATGGTTTCATCCAGCTAACTTGTGGCTAATGACTAGTATTTAAGGGATGTTTGGGGTAGTTGTTTAGGCATGACTTAGAGAGATCATGAAAAGGAGATCTGAGGGTAGCAGATAAGAGAAGTTGTGGAAAAGTTCCAGTGGGATCTTGCAGATCAGATTGTTATCTGATAGTTTTTGATAGTAGAGCTAGTGGTTTGCATACTTGGAGATAAGGAGATTGCTTGGTGGCTTGCGAGCACAAGTTTAGATCTGCCTTAGGGTTTCCATCAGTTGTTGATAGTCTTCAGAGCTGAACTAGTTGGTGTTGTATTGAATCTTGATGATCTTGCAAAATTGTTTCTGATTGTAATTGGACCTAACCCGGAAGGCTTTACAGTTGGGCATGTTAATGAAAATATATTGAAATAATTGTTGTGATGTGCATTTCTGATGTGTTGTTCTAAAGCTGCAAGGTTTGGACTATCCTTAATTGGGTCCACCATCCCTTGGTTGCGTTAGTATTATAATTAGTCAGCTCAAAATATTATTAAATAATTCTTTTAGTAATATATGATTTGGAATATTCATAGTTTAGTCAATTTGTGTGCTTAATTATTTAAATAGAAATGAATAATATATACATATAGAAATTATTACTATATACATATTATTGTTCTCTATTAGTTATAGGTTAGACTTAAAGGATTAGCTATACTTAAGTAATATATAGAAGTGCCTATCTTTTTATGGTAATGAAGATACAGTTGATTATGGTGTCTTTATGTGTATAAGTTATTGAAATATCAAGTTGTTATGTCTGGATTTCATGATTTTAAGATTGATGTATAGGTAGGATTTAGAATCTTCTATGTATATTAATCATTAAAGATTGGAGTGACTCTATATATGTATATATACTTGAGATTTCTTGCATCTTGGTGCAATTTTGTATTTGGTGCTCTTTTTTCTAAAATAGACTATTATTCTCTTAAATCTTTTCAGTTAAGTTTATTTTAAACTCTGACTGTTCAAAACTCTACTAAATTTTTTTAATCTCTATTTTTTTAATCATCAAAAGGATAATGATAATCAATTTCATCATGCTATGAGTTGCGATTGTATGCATTAGGTTGGCCATGTGTCACCTGAGGTCATATGTATCCTTGAACTATGGTGTATCAAACCTTTTCTAAGCTTCTCGCTTACTCCTTGTTTAAAATTCTGTTAAACTGACTTGCTCGTTTAATTATTTTGCACTTACAACTATCATGCACTTTAAACTAATTCACACTTTAAACTAACTTCACTATTGCTAATTGATTTCTCGATCCTTGCCTTGTTCAAATCTCTCTAACCTCTTTCTTCTTTTTTTCAAAAAAAATTCAGATACATGATTTTGTTCTTTCAAATATTTCTATGGTGGGCCCATCCTTTCAATATTCACACTTGTGTTCACCTTGCATGGAGATTTTAACTGATATCAATTAATTTATGCTTATTGCTCTTCCAAATATTTCTTATTTATCTCAAATTATTCAAGTTTATGAGTTATCTTACACTATTGCCTTCATTATTCTGTGATTTGATTCAATTTTACCATGCTCTATTGATCCATATGCACATAGTTGCAGTTTTATGCTTTTACAACATCTCTTTATGCTCATGGTAGTAGTTTATGGTTTCATACCATTGGTTTATATGAATTTTATTTGATCTTGTGTAAGTTGCATCAGGAGCCAATTTTTCAAGGTTAACTACGATGGACTAGATAGTTTTAACCGACTCATAGTTGCCTTATCTGGCCCATGGAGTATCCCTCCATCCTATTATTGGTGTGCACTTACGTTTGTTCCACTTTGAAAGTATTTATTTGGTTCTATTTTGATCCACTCAGTTCCTTAGTGAGAGGATGATACTTTATGGAGCTTTCCCCTCCATTTGGTTCTATATATGATGTATGATATTTTTATGAAGCTTTGTCCTCCATTTGGTTCCACATATGAAATTTGATATTCATGAAAGTTGATATGACCCATCTTGATCTTTTTCCTCATAGTAAGGATATTTCTATTGAAATACCTTTTGACCCATGATGGATTTTTTATTTGAAGGCAATATGTTGTTTCTCCTCATAAGCCTCTCCTTGATCTGCATAAATAATCATGATAGGAAATTCAAAATCTTGTATTGATCTAGTGCTTAAGACACATGTTCTATCTTTGTCTCTCTTATATTTCTTTGTTAAATATACTAACGTGATAATGCTCTGCATACTTCATTGCTTAGATCGTGACTCATGCAGGTTGTGGATTGGACACCCATTCACTTGCAGTGAGATGACTCATTAATGGATTGTCTATATCCATGTGATTAACGCAATGTTGATGCAGGTTTCATTAGTTGGCCTTGTTTGTGGTCATTTGTGCATTAGTATGTTCCTTTTATGAGAGCTTTATTATACCTATCATGTTCTTTTTGAGCTTATGATTTATGTTAGATATCATGTTAACTCCATTGCATGTTGGAGAAAAATTTCATTTATCCTCATCTCTCTTAGTTCCTCTATGTTTGTTTCTTATAATTTTTATATCAAAAATTTTTACTAACTTTACTATACGATGTAATTCTTCTTGTGGATTGATGCCTTGTTTTTTGTTCTATGCCTTTTTTTCAGGTGATCCATCAAGGTACATTCTCAAATTTTCACAAATCTTATGAAGATGTGGCTATGCTTCCACTTGATCACATTCAAAGGACTCATGTACTTCTCTTGGATCTACAAATGTACCATATGGCTTGAAGACAATCAAACTACTTCACCTTGAAGAACAACTTGCAGATTTTTTGAAATTTTAGTTTGCTACCCATTGATGTAATCACCCCAAGTAAACATTAAAGGGGGGTGTTAGAATTTAGTAATCTTTCCTTGGTTGTTTTATTTAATTTGAGGATAAACCAAGGTATCCTCCTTTTATTTATTTTAGAATATTCCTATAGGAATCTCTACATGTAATTGTGCTCTCTAGTCCAAGTGGGAGGACAACTCATATTTTGTAATTCCTTTAATAAGGAAAATAGTTTATTCCTCCTTAAGAGGATATGGACACTTGTCACACACACCTATGAATGGTGGAATTCATAGACTTGGGAGTTACATTATAACTCCTCTCTCTCATCTCTATTTAAGAGATGATCCTCTCTCTCATTTCTCAGGATGAAGTTATTGTATTGAGCATATTGCTCTCTTTCTCTCCTCTCTCTCTCTCATTTTAGGGTATGGCCTCATTCATAATGTCACAAGGGGTTTTCTTTGCTTTCTCCTTTCAAAATCTTTGTCTCATTTCTTGGATCCTTAGAGAATTCTCATGGTTATGGTGATTGATCTTAAAGCTATGTCTCACTTTCGATGGTTATGGTAAAATACATTCTTGCATTACACTTTCTTGGGTTCTTTCCTTAACTTCTTTTCATTTTTTCATGCTTCTAACAAAAGGTTTAAAATCATTTTATACATTCATTATTTTAATGTCAATGTTGAAAATGCACTTTCCTAGGTATTTTTCTTTGAATCAATATTTTTCTTGTGTTTGAGGATTTACATGCCAAGGGTCTCTATAATTACTATTAGATTAAATATACTATTTATTTGGATGTCATCATTGCAAATGATTTATGTTACTATAAATGATGGTGATGCTGATGAAGATCGACCAAGCTCAGATAAATACAAGATAGCTGAAATGTTATATCAGTTATTATATTGTCATTGATGTCTAGCAATTGATTTTTTGTTTATATTATGTTGCCATATCATTTGGTATATGATAAGTTGAATGAGTTAAGAAAAAGAAGAAAAGACATGACATGGAGTTGAAGAACTTAAATGGGAAAATCATATAGATTGGACAATGTTAAGATTATGTCTATATAATTATTTTCTACCTAACATATGATTATGTTAAGTCGATAAAGCACAGTAATGAAGATTTGTCAAGTCGGTAAGCAAACTAGTTTTGGCTATCGAGTAGGAAATGTAATTTGGTAAAGAGCAGAGTATATTTCAATAAAGGAAAAGGAACTCAAGGCATCAAACATAAAGTTTTAGGCACTGTGTGAAGTTAACTGAAATCTAGAGTTATCCACCGAGCAAGGAGCGTATATAAAATACAATGACCAGAATGATATTTAATGATTAGCTATGATGAGTTGGAAGGTTGTGATGATAAGGGAAGTTAGTTAGAGAGATCTATGATCATGAAAATTCATGATGATGATCTACAACTTAAATCTAAACAGTTAAAACAAAAGGAACAAGTTTCAAGAAAAGTTCAAGTTCTGAGGTAAAAATAAAATGTGTTATCGATATCTAGATATAGTGAATACATTTATGAAATGGATTGAATGAATAAGATTGATCAAAGAAAAATTTAATAGAGGATATTAAGCGGCAAAACAATGTCTATATAAAGGATGGTTTTGTATGGACAAATGGTTGGCAAAGTGAAAGGTTGATAAGTCATCGACTAAAGCAGTCGAGAAGGAATAGAGAGATTCTAAGTCAGAAAGCAGGATCTAATGAAGTGTTGAAGCCAGTGGAAAGTGAAAGATTGAAGTGAAGATAGAAGAGTGCACAAAGTATCTGGTTATGCAAAGATAGTTGCAAATTTACAGGTCAATATGTTTAGTATTTCTTACTAGCATTTATTACAGAGAAATCTCTTAATAGGGTAGACTTAATAGTCTTATTATAAAATCCTTGCAAAAGGGTAAAATTCTAAAGAGTTTTCAAATTCCTTTTACCAGACCAGTCCTAACAAGGTGAAGATCCTAACAAATGTGAGGTAAATCCCTTGATCGGGTCAAACCTAACAGTGTGTATTGTAATCTTTAATTGGATTGGCTCTTAACCTGATTTGTAAACTAGGATTTATAAGTTTTATAACTTAATCCAAAATATAGATTTAATTCCCTGATCCAGGTAGTAATTGTGTGGTTATGCTTTTAACTGTTAAAATTAAACTTGAGTTATGCTTTAAACACAATAACTCAACAATGTATTAATTTGCGCAAAAGATGGAACAATAAAAAATGAAATAAATGAGAAAATAAGAAAGAGGTAGAAAAGGGACACAAACACTTGATAACAGAGTTTGTCCAGGCAGGTCTACGTCTTTGGGTCCGCTTCTCAATTCGGAGACCACTTTATTAAATCTGCCAAGCAAAATGCTTTGTTACAGAATCCAAGCTCCAAGCCTTCGCAGTCTCCTTTCTTCCTTTTACAATATTTGTTGTAAAATAACACCTTGTAAATTCTCACAAAGAATTCAAAATTCCTTCCTAACAATCTCTCATAATATTTTCTACTCCAAGGCTAATTGTTTTCCAAAGGAAAATGACTCCCCTTTTATACAAATTATTTTCCTTATTTGGTCTAAAACCAAATAACCATTTTCCCCATTTCACCATAACAAAATAACCCATTTTGTCCTTATTTAATTTTGGGCATAACAAATAACAAAATTTGTTTAACAAATCTTGTTGTGTGTCATATTTGGAGTTAGTTTTAACCATAAACCTTATTTGTCGAATTATGACTCCTTGAACATTAAACAAGTATAATGATAGCTAAAAGTAGTAAAGTCTGCCATATTTGGTGCAATGGTGGGATGCAAAACTTGGACGTTCTCAGTGGTGGGTTCAACACCTACCAAAGATAATTTTGTCTTATCTCTATTTCATCTTAGTTGCACTTAATAACATAATAAAAGCAAATTGTTGCCACCCATTTCAATGTCCAAGTCTATGGTGTAGAGGGAAAGTTGGAATCATGAGGTTCTTAGTTTGAACCTTTTGCCCATATTTTCCCAAATGAAAATAGATTTTAAATATGTCATTGAAGAGAGGACGTGCCACATGGCACAAGGTTATTCACCCGATTAGTGACACATGTCACTAGCTAATTGATCTGCATTCAATGCCGCATCATCATCAACTGCTATGTGACAACTTTTGACTGCCATATCACCAATTTGACTACAACGTGTCACTATGGGATTGGATCAAGTTTTTGACTAGGATGTTGATGTCATCATTTTGACTGGTCAACCTTTTTCCTAGGAAATTTGATTGGTTGTAACTTTCACATACGAACTCCATTTTTGAAACTGAAAATAGTTCCAAAATCAGTGTGATGAGAACTTTCACTTGGTGTATTTTTTTACTTAGATATGGGAAAATCTATTTTTCACCATTTTTTTAGTCAACCTTTGGTTCGTTAGTTTGACCAAACCTTTGACTAAGCATAACTTCTGTGTATGAACTCCTTTTGATCCTGTTCAAATTGTGTCAGGTCTAGTTTTATGAGCTCTTCACAATGATGCTAAATTTGAGAGATTCAGAGACTATGAAATTCTTGGCTTTTCTAGATCCACCTGGATCATAATTGAGCATACTTCAAAAGAAAGTTGGAATCATGAGGTTTTAGTTCGAACCTCTTGCCCATATTTTTCCAAATGAAAATAGATATTAAATCTATCATTGAAGAGAGGACATGCCACATGGCACAAGGTTATTCACCCAGCTAGTGACATGTGCCACTAGCTAATTGGTCTACATTCAATGCCACTTAGATGTCACAACATCATCAACCTGCTATGTGCCAACTTTTGACTACCATATCACTAGTGTCATTGTAATGTGTCACTATGGGATTGGATCAAGTTGCTAACCAGGCTGCTGATGTCATGTTGATGTCATCATTTTGACTTGTCAACCTTTTTCCTAGGAACTTTGACCGACTATAACTTTCACATACAGACTCCATGCAAATTGTCGCCACCCATTTCAATGTTTAAGTCTATGGTGTAATGGTGGAGAGGGAAAGTTGGAATCATGAGGTTCTTAGTTCGAACCTTTTGCCCATATTTTTCCAAATGAAAATAGATATTAGATCTATCATTGAAGAGAGGACGTGCCACATGGCACAAGGTTATTTGCCCGACTAGTGACACATGTCACTAGCTAATTGGTCTACATTCAATGCCACTTAGACGCCATGTCATTATCAACTGTTATGTGAAAACTTTTGACTGCCATATCACCAATTTGACTACAATGTGTCACTACAGGATTGGATCAAGTTTCTGACTAGGCTCCTGACATCATGTTGATGTCATCATTTTAACTGGTCAACCTTTTTCCTAGGAACTTTGATTGGTTGTAACTTTCACATACGGACTCCATTTTTGAAACCGAAAATAGTTTTGGAATCAATGTGACGAGAACTTCGACTTGGTGTATTTTTTTACTTGGATATGGGAAAATCCATTTTCCACCATTTTTAAGTCAACCTTTGTTTCGTTAATTTGACCAAACCTTTGATTGAGCATAACTTTTGTGTATGAACTCCTTTTGACCCCGTTCAAATTGTGTCAGGTCTAATTTTCTAAGCTCTTCACAATGATGCTAAATTTGAGAGATTCTAAGACTATGAATTTTTTGGCTTTTCTAGATCCACCTGGATCATAACCGAGCATACTTCAAAAGAAAGTTGGAATCATGAGGTTCTTAGTTCAAACCTCTTGCTCATATTTTTCCAAATGAAAATAGATATTAAATATGTCATTGAAGAGAGGACATGCCACATGGCACAAGGTTATGCATCCGGCTAGTGACACATGTCACTAGCTAATTGGTTTGCATTCAATGCCACTTAGATGCCATGTCATCATCAACCTGCTATGTGCCAACTTTTGACTGCCATATCACCTGTTTGACTACAACATGTCACTACATGATTGGATCAAGTTTTTGACTAGGCTGCTGACATCATGCTAATATCATCATTTTGACTGGTCAACCTTTTTCCTAGGAACTTTGATTGACTATAATTTTCACATACGGACTCCATTTTTGAAATTGAAAATAGTTTCAGAATTGGCGTGAAGAGAACTTTGACTTGGCATATTTTTTTACTTGGATATGGGAAAATCTATTTTTTACCATTTTTTATTCAACCTTTGGTTCGTCAGTTTGACCAAATCTTTGACTGAGCATAACTTCTATGTATGAACTCCTTTTGATCCCATTCAAATTGTATCAGGTCTAGTTTTCTGAGCTCTTCACGATGATGCTAACTTTGAGAGATTCTGAGACTATGATTTTTTTGGCTTTTCTAGATCCACTTGGATCATAACTGAGCATACTTCAGAAGAGTATTTTCTTAGTGGGTGACAATTTCCATAGTTCTTTTTCCCAAAGCTGGGTTTCCATGTTAAATATTGGTGTTACATGTGATGAATGATTTGTTAATTGTTAAAGTTTATTTATTATTGTCAGTTTATAGTGAATTGTGTTTAACTGAGATGACACCGAGTTAGCCAGAGAAAAGTTCTTAAGGTATTTGGAATTAGGGATTACTGATTCAACCCCCCTCTTCGTAATCCAACAATTGGTATCAGAGCTAAGTACTCTAAAGAGATAAGTTTGAAATACTTGAGAAAAAGATCCAAAGATGTATAGGAGAGAAGTACCTAAGCTGAACAAGGAAAGTTTTTCAACATGAAAAAGTGGGATGAGGTTGTATCTATCTAGGATTGGAGAATCTACACTGAATCTTCTGGATAATGACTACACTCCACCACCTCCTAGACCTATGACAATTGATCAAATGAGAGAAAAATAGGAACACAACTCAGTTATGATAGAGATTGCTTCTTGCCTCGCTGATGTTGAATTCAATGATGTTAAAGACTGTGCCAATTCAAAAGAGATGTGGGATAGGCTTACACTTATATATGGAAGAGATAAGCATGTACAAAAGGATAAGGTTGATAGTCTTAGAGGTAAGTATGATGAAATGAGAATGAAGTATGAAGAGAACATTACTCAATATAGTTGCAACATCAAGGAAGTTGTTAGTGCCATCAGAGGTGATGGTGGAACATTGACCAATGAAGAAGTGGTAAGTAAAATTTTGAGATTAAAGATAATTTGCAAGATGTTTTGAAAGATCTTTTCTACAAAGATTATGGGGTTTGAATATTTTTCAAGCTACATATATTTCTATATATTTTCTTTGCCTAATATTTTGGTATTATGTTTTGGTTAGTTTACTGTCATCTTTGTTAAGGAGTGTCTTTCATTTGAGTTTGTTATGGGTTTACCTAGTCATTGTATTTGTGAAAGGAAATTATCAGAGTTTAGTCCATGGTTTTCAATCTTGTTTTATGGTTCATATTCTAATCCTAGTTTGGGCTATGTTGAGGGTTTATTGATGTCATTCTTTTATCAATTGCTTAATAAGTTGATTTATACATCTTTGAGTTTCTTTTTTAATCATAGTTAAAATCTCTTTATGTGGCTCATATATTGATGGATATTCTATTTATATTCAAACCCTGGTTAAAGTATCTATCATATTTCAGTTGCATTTATGTTCAAACCATTCCCAAGGGTTTATGAGTTTGGATTATTTGGGTGTGTAGGTTGTCTTGTGTCATAATCAAGACATGCATACACATACCCTTATTGAAATATTAGTCACCATGGGTCTTAAGTTTTTGTTTAAAGCTTTTTTTATACTATTGAAGTGTGACTGGTTTTATTCCCCAAGAGGGTTTCCACTCATGACATATCTTCTATATGTTTCATCTTTATCTTGTTATCTCCATTCATTTCATTTGAGTTATTGCTATAAGTTTGATTTATACTATTCGTATCTATAAACTATACTATTCAAAATATATTGTTCTTACTTTAGAGATCATTAAATCATTACAACATAGAACATTTGCTAATCATAGAAACTATTCCCACCCAGTCCTCTGAGTGACATTGTCCCTTGGGACCCATGGGTTATCATCTTGTGCATTATCTTGTGCCTCTTTTGGAACTTCTTCCCTCTGAACAGAATGCAAGGTAGTAGCATTCCCCTGATCCATTACATCTAACTGACACTTATTCAGAAGACTATTCAGATCTTCCACTTCTGTGGGAGAAAGGAAACTTTGATGTTCAACAACATAATTATTAGCTTGTACCTCATCCTTATGGATCATCAAACTTCCCTCCTGCATCAAAAGCATGAATCCACTCTTTGGAATATTGAGAACCATGGAGACCTATGACATAATATTAAAATGTGTGAGTTTAAAATCAAACTCAGTAGGTTTCCTTCGCTCTTGCTGAAAAATCTCTATGTTGCTATCCTTCCAAAGAGTCCACAAAATTTCATTGGTAAGTGTAAACCAAAAATAATTAAGTTTGGAATAAAAAAACTCCACATAACCAGCAAGTATTTCATTCCAAGAGATACCAGGTTTACAATTCCAGAGACAAGGTGAACCTAGAAAAATGGCCCAAATCTTGCGTGCATAAAAACATTAAAAAAAAAGATGTCCAAAAGTCTCCATAGAATTACAAATACTACAAATAACAAGGGTTAGACCAATAAAGGACAAAACATAACCCATAACAAGCTTTTTTAACAAGAGCAACCATCTAAAACAAATCTTTTTAGGTTCAACTTTACCTTTCCAAAAGTATTCAAAGACAAAAAACCAATCAAAAAAAGGGGTTTATAGATCCTCGGCATTGGGACACCCATGATATGATAAATGAATCCTTCTTAATAATGTGATACAACTATTTAGTAGATGTTGAGGTCAAGGTATTACCATCTATCCATTTACATATCTTAAGAAATGAGCATGAATCTAGAATATCTATTTTCACTGAATTTTTCACTACCTTACTAACCAGAGTATATGTCTTGTTGGTTCATTTTATTTCTACTTGTAGATTTATAATATGATTGACAAACAAATGTCTCTGACTCTTGTAACCAGCTCCAAATCTGACAAGCAAAAGGGTCAATTAACAAGGACTAGGATATTAGTCCTCCTACACTTTGAGCCTTAATGCTCAGGCGGGTGTACCTTGGATTCACTTCTTAAAGGAATCAGTAAATATTAAGCATTGATGTCCTTGACTCATTGATTGAAAGACTTTATCATTTATAAGTTGATTGATGGTGAAGAAATGCTTCCTAAGAAAAGATTAGTGTCTTATCCTAGGGCACAAAGTCAAATACAACATACATCAACAGAAAACTTAACTCAAACACACCCAAATCCAAAATAAGTGCTTTTCCTATTATCCCTCTCACTCTCACATTCAGACATTAGATTCTCATAAGAACCATGAATTCTCTGAATTTATCCTTAAGAATTTAATCCTTCCTTGAAGGAACTCAAGAAAAACTTCACAATTTACTTTGTAAACCATATATTAGCTTGCTTTTCAACATTAACATATAAGAATTCAAGATCAAAACAAGAAGATATTCACAAATATGAGATGGAATTCAAGTGTATTATCATTAAATTTTTTAGTATCAATACATTGAAAAATAGAAAAATGCTAGAATCAAACCCTAGATCCAAGCTCTCTCTATTCAATTACCAATTTTACCATCCTTTGAAAAATACAGCAAGCTACTATATGTAGTTACTAGTCATCCTGGGATCCTTGAAAATTAGGATGCAACAAGCTACAGATGACTAGGATAGGGTTAGGGTTTCCAACAACCACACCAACCAGATTCAATCGAGAAATTACTACAGAGAAGACATGCCAAGCAATCCAGAGAAATCAAGTCCAAATTAATCTTCATTTATGGCCAAAATCCTGACTGGTACATTAGAGACTGGAATATGCATCATTTTAGCTCCTTGTTTGCTTCACCTGCATCATAATTTGCATGACTAATTCACCCATTTTCCACGGTATGGACATCTTCCACAGACAAACATCATTTCTGGACCATGTTGTGATAGTGGGCAAGATCAAATCAAGTAGATTAGCTGCCCATGCATTTAATAACCAATCCTTTACTCGTAGAAAACCCTTAAATGATTCAAGACTCTGGTAGTAATGATCAATCAAATAAGTTTAAAACATGGTCGTCGATCTCTCTACTTTCCCAACACATCGAGTGACTCTCATTGATTTACAATAGTCACTTAAACCTTTAAAATTATCTGGCCACATCATTTACCCATCAACCAATCGAAACCGAGCACATCAACAACACCTGGCAACTGGACCCACTTTGACCTCAGTAAGCACCTTAACCCTAAGTCATCTAGCAAACTAGCGACTATAGGCTATCTCATGATCGTTGAATATTATCATTAACTGGGGTTTGATTGGGAGATCTAGCGACCACCGTCTGATCTCATCTGCATCTATGACCCACGTTGAGTCACAAAACCCTTTAACTTAACTCATCTCTATCTAGTGATTCATCGACCAAAGCTTTCTCTAAGTCGTTGAAGGTTATCCTTGACTAGGGTTAGATTTGGAGAATGAGAGACAAGCCTTTATTTCTAAGTCACTGGATGATGTTCTTAATGCGTGTCTCATCTTGAGATTAAACACCATTCATTGATCCTATCTTTCATCTATGGTTATTGCTAAATTACCTGATGTTTCATGACTTAACCGCTTTATCACGTGATCCAGTGATAACACATTTCTTAATCATTTGTTGGATCATTGAATGCTAAAGCACTAATTGCCAGAATCAAGAGAACACATGAACAATGAGTCATTGAATCACTAAATATATGACTTAACTGTTGCGCCCAGACTTAATGCTAACCCTCGACTTAACCTAGGCCCATTTGGAGATCACGCGACTAAAGAAAACTCAGAGTCACTGGACAATGGCTTTAACTATGGTCCCATTCTGAGAACATGCACCAGTCGTTGATCAAGATCAACATCTACAGTCCTCGTTCAATCTTTGAATGTTAGCATACTTGACCGCTTGAATTGGAGATTCATCGACTAAAGGAAACTAAGACCACCCACTGGATCACTTGACGTTAAGCACATAATCACTAAGATCAAGAGAATACGCGACCACTGCATTCGCCAAGTTGCTAAATGAAATAACTAACCACTCGAGAACTTGGAGATTAAGAGAACACCCTAGTCGTCAGATCACTAAACAAAAACCACTAACTACCAGAAATTAAGAGATCATGCGAATAAAGGAAAATAAAGGCATGTGCACAAACAAGACTTAAGTGGCTTGGAAAAGGTAATGAAGAAATAGATCTGGCTAGGGTTTTGGACTTAGACAATTTTTATGAAACCCTTGGACATGGATAAACCCTATTTCTCAGACCCTCAAACTACAATATCTCACTATTTTTTGCATTCCAGCACATGCGATCTGAACTGGAGCTTGCACACACCTTAAACTATCCTTGACTAAGCTCGTAATCCATAAAACATCCTTATTCATCTTTGTTGATAAAAAAAAATTTGCAATAGGACATGGCAACTTCTTAGGGTTTTCATAGGATAAGACCATTTTCTTTGGATTTTGGCAATGACAAGAAAATGGGCTAACATGTCTTTTTACGGGATATAGGGATATTGAATTTATTGCAGATAAACTCCCATGACCCCAAGCAGAGCAACTCTGAGTGATAGCTAATCGTTTACCATTGAGATACAACCCCCACCAAATAGAATGATCCCCATCAATATAGAATGGAGGACCACCTACAACATTCCTATTTGGAATGAATTCTCTCACCTGAATCCATGCTTTGTAAAAAGAATGGAAAACTTTTGAACCAAATAACTTCAATTTGCAGTCTCCCATCATAATATCACAAATTGGAACATTCCTCCATTGTTTTCGTTTCCTTATAACTGATCTCTCTATGTTGTTCCTTATAAGAACTTTCCAAGGTTCATTACCCCAAAGTGCTTTAATAACCCATTTAACTGCCAAGGTTGTCCCAAGTACTTTAATGTCTTTCAGTCCCAAATCCTCCATGTTTTTTTCTCCCGGCAACACCAGTCCCATCTCACACAGTGTCTATTCCTATTACCTCGACCATCAGACCACAAAAAATCCCTGAGAATCTTTTCTAGCATATTAACATGAGAATTAGCAAACATCCATGTCGAGGCATAATAAATGTGGTGTGCAGAAAGAACCTTTTGAACAATTTGGATCCTACCAGTAATATAGAGTGTTTGGGTCAGCCATTTTATATATTTTTCATTAATCTTATCATAAATCCAATCCCACATACTACTAATATTGGGCTCAACCGAGAAGGGTATACCCAAGTACCTAACAATCTTCTTAGGACCATCCCATTGCCAACCTTTAAATGATAACCAATTAGAGGGATCTTCTGACCAACCCAAGACAGTCGATTTATGAGGAGATATTTTTGACCCTAAAACTTTACAAAAAAATTCAAGCCTTTCCACTAAAATGTCAAAGTTCTCTTCAGATAATTCTAAAAAAAGAGCCGTGTCATCTGCAAATTGAGCATTGATAAGTTCCTCCTTGTTGGAAAGAGAAATACCTTTAATAAGAGGCCCCAAACTCTAAACCGTAAGGATATAATATAAGGCATCTACTGTAATAACAAACAATGAAGGAGCTATTGGACACCCTTGTCTGATAGATCTCTGCAACATTATGGGTTTTGATAGGGATCCATTCACATCTATGACTGTAGAAGAGTCCTTAAATAAGATTCTTATCCATTTACAATAGTATTCAAGTAAACCAAAAGCTTTTAACATTCCAAGAACAAATGGCCATTCTACTCTATCATAGGCTTTTTCAAAATCTAACAAGATCATAGTCACCTGTTGTCCATCAGCCTTGGCCCAATGCATTACCTCCCAATTGGTGACTAAATTTTCTAGTATGAATCTACCCTGAATAAATCCAGTTTGGGTATTTGAAAGGAAATTGCACAATAAAGGAGAAATTCTCCTAGCTAAGACTTTTGCAAGGATCTTTTAAGATAGGTTCAACAAGGTAATGGGTCTCCAATTTTTTTATCACCTACTTTAGGTAAAAGCTTAACAACAACTCTGTTGATGGAACCTCCAAGAGTTCCTTTATTCATGGCTTCTTCATAGACTTTCACAAGGTCCATCCCTATCCAATCCTTATTCTTTTTGTAGAACTCAACAGGAAGACCATCCAACCCAGGTGCTTTGCCATTGGGAAATGAATCAATAGCTAGTTTAATTTCTTCTACTGAAATTGGATTCCCTAGCTAAGAGGCATTTTGTTCTGATATTTTATTAGGTATTAACTTGAGGCAATTATTTAATGAATCTTGACTATCTGCAGAGAACTCTTAGGAGAACAACTTACTATAAAATTGGTGGAAAGCATGTTCAATATTTTCTAGATTATTAGTGATTCCAAATTCTACCTATATTTCTTTAATAAACTCCCTTCTATGTTTTTCTTTGATGATGTTAAATAAGTAGCCAGATCCTTTATCTCCCTCATTAATCCAATTCATTCTAGCTCTAATTTTCTGCCCTTGAATCTTGTATCTCTGAATTAATATCAAATTATGCTAAATGTTAGCTAATTGTACTTCCTTATCCAAGTCCATACCCTTACTTTGCAAGTCTTTTTCAATATTATTCAAATTAGATTGCCAAAAAGACTCTTACCTGTTCCTATCCATTGCAAGTTTTTTACCAATGATTTGAAAAATACTCTTCCATGCATCCACCATCAACTCCCAAGTTCCTATAGGGTTCATGAAAGGATTGCAAAGCTTAATCAAATGGGTAACCATCTCAATTGCTTCCATGTTATTAGAATCATAAAGTAATGGCACATTAAGTTTAAAGGTTTTACACTTCTTTACATCATTCCCTATTTTACCAATTTTCTCAATTCTAATGCAGGATTGAATAGGTGAATGATCTGAAATAGAGGCCGGCCACACCACAACTAGAGCATGACTACCATTAGGTAGAAAAGAGAAAGCATTGGCATCCCCATAAAATCTATGAAGTCTACAGTACACTCTTTGCTTACCCTTCTGATTATTACACCATGAAAACCAAATATCTTGGATTTTTTTATACATATATTCCATGGGATCAATAAGATTAAACTTCTTCTGAACTTCTACCAAAAAAACATCTTATTTCCTTTCTAAACATGATCCAAGCCTCCTAGTTTATCAAACCTATGCTCTACCATATTAAAATCCCCTACCAAAAGCCAAGGGTTGTTAGAAATATGTTTAACACACCATTCCCACATCTCTGCTCTCTCCCTATAATTATTGGCTGCATATATATTACAAATTCCAAACTCCTCTTGTTCGATCTTTAAAATCACCCAAATAACTCTTTAACAAGGTGAACACCCATGGCTAACAATTTGATATGACTATTTAGAATTGATGAGAATAGCAACCCCTCCTTTTCCCCTCTCATGGTTTGAGTGAAAACCTATGGCTTTTTCCCAAAGGAATTTGAGGATAGTATGGGCTTGAAACCCTACAACCTTGATCTCCTGCAAGAAAATAATATCTTTGACTACCAACTGATTACACCATCTCCTAACAGTATACTTCATATCAACCATCTCTAGCCCTCTAACATTCCAATTATGAATTTGAAGCATGATAATTATTTGGAAGAGGGTTTTGTGCTCTTGCACAACTGGTTAAAAAAATCTGGGAGATTACTATTGCCTTTATTATTGTTAGCTGAGGAGTTCCCGTCTCCTGTTTTTCTTTTCTTTCAAACAACTTTTGTAAACTGCAATTCTTTATTGAAAGCCACAACTTGAAGGGATTTAGGTGAGACAAAACATTCTAGACTCGATGGCTATTTGTAATTACTAATAGCCTTAATATGATAATCTCTTTTATTAATAGTAGCTAGGGCTAATTGTTGGGCATTGTATTTGGGGGGGGGGGGGGGGGGGGGGGTGTATTATCTCTATCGATCTCAGTAGACTCATCAATTGAAGGGTGGGCATCTGGGGTAGAGGTGTTGACTACCCTCACAGAGTTCCTAGCACAAGCTACTTCAAAATCTTCATCAAACAAGGGATTAGATAGGGTAAAAAACATGTTTTGGTCCACAACATCATGAGCGCACCAGTATTAACAGCAGAAGGTTGATGCTCCTCCACAGAGTGAGCATTAAGATCCTTCTGAAACCTAGAATTGAGGTTACTATGAATCTTATCAATATCTTTATTGTCATCCTTAATATCACCAGGAATCTTAGCATTATTATTTTTGTTTCTATTTTTACCAGCAACTTGCACAATATTAAACTTTTCTTTCTACATATGTTTTAAAGTAGGGCAATCCTTCTTTGTGTGACCATTACATCTATAGTGAAAACAAGCATTAAGATTCCCTAGTGATGAAACTTCTCAACATAACACATCTCCATCAAATTCAAGAGAAATACAATACGAAAAATCAACTAACCAGAACTCTAGCATTAAGGTGCAGGAGTGTAACCCTTGTCTATTCAATTTGTAGAATCGAGCCCAATGGTTTTAACATTTGGAAAATAAATGGCCAAAATTTAATATTCAAATTTTTAATTTCAACCCAATTCGGAGCCAAACTAGCCACAACTTTCTCAACATTTCCTTTAGGAGACCATGGAAAAACCCTAAACATAGAATGACCAACATTCCATAATTTCTTATTCAATACCCGTTCCTGCATATTATGATTCTTTAAAAATACAACAAACAACCCTCTTTGAATTATTCTGCAATATGTAACAAAAATACCAAGTTTTTTTCCCCAAACCAAGGCCAGCCATTCATAAAAAAAACTTAGGAGATGGCATTGCTTCCTTATCTAAGAAAACAAAGAAAATCACAATACTTTTCAACCTCTTTTGCTTGCCTTTAATAGCGCTTACCATAGCTTCGTTAGGCGAAAGAGAGAGAGTTTTCAGTCCCAGAGAAGGAGACCTACCATTGTCTCCTTCGTCATCACCAGGTTCGACAATACTTCCATTGCTTTGTCCACTTCCATTGACTGCGGCCCATCCCAAACTATCTCGTTTTGTGTCCACCATCCTCCTATTGAAGACTCCATTGAACTCTGCACTTGCCAAGAATAAAGGAGAACTCTTGGCCACCACTTTCTTATAATACAATTTTTTATTCGACTTCTAGAAATTAATGCCCTCTACAAGCTCAACACACTTATCATTAACACTACCACTTGCTTCCGCATCTCCCATAATTATCTCAACCTCTCTATGCAAGATATCACCATTATTATTCAGCCCTCCCATCACATGCACGAACTAGACGAGGGAAGGGTAAACTCCAATTTACAAAGAAAATTCGAGGGCACAAAGAAAAGCATGCAAGAGAAACGAAAACAACAAAGTGACACATAACAAGGTGACTCAACACACACTGCAGGAATCACGCGTTTAACACACAACACAAGGACAAATGCAGACATAATCATCTATCAAATCTGTGTAGTTGCAAAGCGCCATCGAATTGTCTCCCTATAAAAAAAAGGTCCTAGAAGTTTGATTTAAAAAATGATACATTGATTTATATAAATGATTCACCCCCCTCTTAGTGATATTGTACTCCAACAGATGTGCCTAAATGTTTTGGTACTGAAATTAGAGCTAAACAAGGGTGTCCACTATCCCCCATGTCGTTTGGTTTATGTATTGATAAAATTGAAGAATGGCTAAACAATAACATTGAACAACATATTTGATTGGTGAGCCACATGGTGAAATTGCTCTTATATGTAGAAAAAATTATTCCAATTTTAAAATCTTCCAAGGTTTAAGAGAACTTTTGGAGGCTCTAAAGCTCCTTTTTCAAGAGGTTGGGATGCAAGTTAACTCCAACAAGCCCAAGGTCACAATCTTTTATTTGAAGAGGAAAAAGAAACATGTTAACTTTATCTTCAAGGGATGTTCTTTGGAGATAGTGGATGGATACAGGTACATAAGGATTGATTTTCAAAATAGAACAAAAATGATTTGAAGACGAAAGAGAGCTTCTTACCATCTTTAAAATAGACCTAGAGGAAAGTGGAGTTGTGGGATTGGAATACCAAGAAAGCCATTTTTTATTTTTTGGTTATTTTGATTATCCTCTATGGTGTGAGGTTTGTGGGAGTAGCATGTCAACCACAAGTGGCAACAAGTAGAAAGAATTAAAAAACAACTAATCATTAGTAGCCTCAAAGTCAAATCAATGATCCCATATGAGGTCCTTTTAGCTAAGACTGGTATATTCCCAATAGAGTCTTAAATGATATTTTATTTGTTAAGCTACTTTAAAAAGGTTGAAAGCATGAATAAGCATCGTTGGCCCAAATTGGTTATTGAAGATGACTCAAGTTGTAGGAAGAAGACTCAAAAGAAACAAATCAATAATTGGATGGACAAACGAGACATTAATTTGCATGAATGTCCTAACATAAGTGAGGAGATAAAAAGTTGGAGTTAAATAAATTCAAGATTTCCATGTGGGCAAAACAAATAGGCTGAAAAAAGGAACAAAATGTCAAAGAATTCAACCCCATGTGGAAGTGTGTCAAAAAAATATATGTGAGGTTTACAATTAAAGGTAAGGCTAAAGTTTTAATCATACAATTGAGGACTAATTCACATCATCTTATATGTAAAACAAGTAGATTGGCAGTAGCCAAGGAAGATAGGGAAGAAAAGACTTGCATTATTTGTAGCAAAGGGGTGGTTGAAATTGAGTGGCTCTTCATTGGAAGATTTCAATAAGGTGTACAACACCATTTTTCCTAACAATTAAATTATTCCATTTGTGAAATATCAAAATTTTAACATTTTACCCTTTCTAGAGCTCTTGGCATTGCTCTTGGATTACACACCTAAATCATAATTGATTTCCCCATTATATACTTAGTTTCCTAAAGCTTAATTTCAATGTCACCAAGATTACAATTAGTGCAACACCTCTATATTTAAGAAACATCTCTTATGTATCTAACATCCCTCCACTACTCTCTCAAACTAGATCCATCACTTCATCCCACAAAACTTTTATTGTATAAAAAATATTCTTCATCACTACAAATGTACCTCTAAAACATTTAAATCCTTACCTTAACTTAATTTGTTTCCTTCAATTGTCACATATATTGTATGGAACAATATACATGCACTCGAAGCTCTGTAAATATTACATATAATCTACTCAAAGTTTTTGTCAGGTCTCTATTCATTCCCAATGAAAAGAAAGGTAGAAATCATCCACTAATTTCATACTCATCATTAATATATATTCTCAATGATAGCTAAATTTTTTGCACTATAATTAACTTTAGTTTATCGTAGCTTGGATTTTACTACATTATCTCAAGTCTTGGTGAAAGAAAAGGTTTAGTTTGCATTAATGAGTGAACATTATATAGAGAGGAGGACTCACAACCCTTTTTCATCTTGCTTGCTCAAATTGTATGGGGTTGGATTGAATTCACAAGTTGACCAAGATATAGAGAGAGGGTCAGGAAGACAAACCAAGCAAATGAGTCAAGAGAAGTGAGTGTTATTAATTAGTTTGTATGCTTGATTCAAGATCCCCCATTACATATAGGAGAAGGTAGGTGCAAAAAAGGGTGGGTGGACGCCCAATCTAGGTGGTAGTATGAGTTTATATAGGGTGTGCCTATTTGTCTACTACCATGAAGAGGTGTAATAGAATGTGAAAAACATTCTCCACATTTATCTTAACATGTGCTAACATTTGTTACTACAAGTTTAAAAGGTGAAGACCATCATATTATATTGTGGCTAAGTTGTTAATGAGTTACACATCACTTGCTTCCCACTTGATATCTACACTTTCTTTGACCATATACTACCTCAAAACTAAAAATAAACAACAATATTAAAACACAAAAAAATAAAAATAATAAAGATTTAATAGAGATTAATTCTGTCACGTTCCATCCTTCCCAAGCTTTCTAGATTGTTGATACATGGAATCGGCTCCATCCATCTCAAAGTAGGAGGAACATCTCCATCGTATAAATACTCAATCTTATGCACCCACCTAAATATTAACTAGCAATCGCATCTTTGTGTGCAATAGGTACGTCAAAGATATGTAGTTCAATTATTTGATGCAGAAAACTTTTGTTGCTGCAAGTAATATTTGAATGGTGTTATTTGATGCAAGTAACTTTTATTGCTTCAAGAAAACTTTTTTTGCTGGGAATTCAAGCGGAAACAACATAGAGGCAAAATGAACAAATGATGGTCATCCATTAATTTTTTTTACGCAAGTCCGGTCAACATAAAATTTCAAGGTAGGGGAAAGGACCTAGTACTTCAACGGGTTCCAATGGTTGTGATACAAGTTGTTGATTTGATACCCACACTCATGACATTTGAACCCTGATTAAGAGTTTTTTCCATTGTCTTGGGAAGATCATCTTGCGAGTACATGGAATGAGAGCTTGAATAGCTCACCTTGTAAGAAAACAGCAATGCTAAGTTTCAGCATTGAGAGATTCTGAAAACCACTATCATATAATTATCACTGGACTACTTACTACAAACAATAACTTGCAACATATACTTTATACACACCTCATCAGACTATCTAGTTCGAATGCGCCTCATAAGATGCTCAGAATCAGAAAACTAATAGTCAACTGCAGGACCATTTGAAGGTGGAGTTCTAGGTCACTTTAAAAATGGAGCTGATGCAAATAAAGGAATTAGGAAATTGAATTTTCTCTATATAGGAATTTTGCATAGAAGATGAGATGATAATCGTTCATGGCTTTAAACATTTAAAATGGGCAATGTTATCCAATGCACCTCATAGTAAATAGCACCCGTGGGTTGAAATGGTTGAATTCAAATCAAAAAGAGCTTTCGTTGGTAGCACCAGTAATGAACAATCATTAAGTCAAAAGAAACATAAGAAATTCTGAAATACAAAAACTAAATGAGCGAGAGTTTCGTACCAGTTGATTCACACCATGAGGAGCAATGGGAAAGGTTGCCCCTTTTGGGAGTGCCCCGACAAGAGGGTTATTTGAAGGAGTTGGTGCTCGAGCTCCATTAGGCGTATTCACTCCGCCACTTTTGTCGTTTCCCACACCTCCCGTCTCTGCTATTAACTAGCAACCTTTGCTTTTCCCCTCTTCACTCCCTCCTCATTACATCTCTCTCTCTCTGTCCTGCTCACACATCTCTTTTCATCTGTCAAAATGGAAGGGCTACCACTTCCTCTTTCTCCTCTTTGCAGTGTTCAAAGTGTGCCTCGCTTGTCCAGAAGAAGTGGCAATCAAACCCTCGGATATCTTCTATGCAGCCGACGGAAGTACCTTCCCAGAAAGCCTATTTTTTCAATGCGACAGTGACGCGCGATCCTTATATGCTACTTGTAAAGTGATAAAAACAAATGAACGGACAGGATATTTTCAATGGTAGTCATTTCTCTCTCCAGGCTTTTGCACCGTTGATCAAAAAACATGAGCCAAAAAGCTCACATAGGGAACGCCTTCGGCGTAATAACATTTTATAAAAACTACAATCTTTTATGCTTCGTCACTTACCTAGATAACTTTAAAAACTTTTTTAAAAATCACAATTTTTATAATTTCGTAAAACATATCTCCCACAATAGGAGTGGAAGATACAAGAGCAGAAGCCCAATGGCGTTTCTGCGTCGCAAACTCTTGCAAAATGTATGAATTTCTACCATACAAGGCCTTCGGATCTGTTTTCCGGCAAGTTAGATTCACCTGTATTTAAACCTAGAAAATGAACGGTTCAATTTGGTCCAGGAAAAATCATTTTCCCCCAAATTCTATATAAGAAGTCAATTTTCTTTTCCAGGTTTGCTTCCTACAATGCCCTTTTACCATCCGTATTTTCTTTCAACAAAAATATGTTATTAGTGTTCAGTTTGATGTTACACGCAAAGAAAGTGATGCGGTTTAAGCCTCTTATATGGCCAATTCGCCTCTTTTCAGGGTTTGAAGATGATTTTGTAAGAGGTATGGATAAGATGGATTTAGTATTCAGAAGATTGATTTTACATAATCTAAATCATCTGTACGATTTATTCTAGCGTGCTCTTTTATTCATTGAGAACATTGTTTTTGTAGAGAGTAGTTTTAGAATAAATTAAATCGTCTTTAGGATTAATACATGCTAAAGTTCATTTATATGAAAATTTAGATTTTAAAGTGATATCTTATGTTTTTTAATGCTTAATTAGAAGATAAAGGCCTGCACTCATATGTTAAAATCCAAAAAAGGGGAGTTTTTACATTGTTTATCATATCCTCCTATTTATGACACTACTAATAACCAGTATACTGAACCCATCTCCCAACTGGCCACTAGGCCCAAATGAAGAAACAAAGATTCCCAATTCATACAATCCCGAGCACAACTATCGAACATTTAATATGGTTTCAATGAGCCCAAAAACAAAACACCTATTTCACCTATTCCAGCCAGCCATGCTTCCTCGCACCCGCTCTAGTCTTTACGGGGCATTTAGGTTTGCAATCTTCGTGGGCAGCAACTTTGACCTCCTCTAACAGAGCTATCCCTGAATTTTCACCTTCATCGTTATTTTCCACCCTAAAGGCTTATCCACCTCGCTGTCACTGACCAGTCCCTCAGACACCAGATAGTTCCAGAGCCACCTTTCTCCACCACCAGAAGCCAGATCAAGCATCTTCTTGAGAAATAAAACATTTCTTTCCATCACCTCTTATCCCCCAGGAGGGTGCAAATGATCAGCTGTAAAGACCACAATTTTAAATAATAAAATTAATATAATACATCAAAATACACATAATCAAGTATTTATTAATCCATGTGTTAAAATGCACCAATTGGATGATTCTTTTGAACAAATTTTGAAGGAGTTTTGAAAGTAGAAGTATCATGATCACCTTGAGAATCATACCCGGAATGAACATGCGAGTTTTCAACATCATTTGAAGAAGAGACTTTATCTTCATGAGCAGATTGAGTTTTACCTTTGTCATTTTCACCTCTTTTGCTAGCTGTTACAGTTTGAATATGAGGAGGAGAAGAAGGTATAGCAGTGCTTGTTTGAGTTTTTTATTCTTCAAGGTTGTCCATATGCTCACCAAGCTCATTAGTAACCTCATGTATCTTAACATTAACACTTTCTACCAATTTATGTAGCCTCTTATTGTAGCATTTGAACGCTTTACTTTTAGAAGAGTAGCCAAGAAAGATTCCCTCATTAGATTTATAATCAAATTTATCCAAATTATCTTCATCCCTCCTAATGTGACATGGACTTCCAAAATTTTTAAAGTACTTAACAGTAGCTGCTTTACCTTTCCAAAGTTCATATGGAGTCTTGTTGAACTTAGGCCTCAGCAAGGTTCTATTCTGAATGTAGACAGCTGTGTGGACAACTTCTCTCCAAAAAAAAATTTTCATTTTTCTTTCATTCATCAAGCAACGGGCCATTTCTTGAACTGTTCTATTTTTTCTTTCCACAACACCGTTTTGTTGTGGTGTTCTAGGAGCTGAAACTTGTTTCTTGATTCCATGTTGCTCACAAAACTTAACAAATTCATTTGAGGTGAATTCTCCCCCATTATCAGAATGCAAGCATTTGATTTTCAGATCCATTTCATTCTCAACCAAGTTCTTAAAAATCTTAAACTTATCAAAGGCCTCTGATTTTTCTTTTAAAAAAGTAACCCAAGTTATGCGAGAAAAATCATCTATAAGAAGCATAAAATATTTTTCACCTTGAAGACTTGCTGTCCTAGTTGGTCCACAAAGATTTGTGTGAACTAACTCAAGTGGCCTACTGCTGAAATGATCTTTTGGTTTGAAGGAAGCTCTAGTTTGTTTTCCCTCTTGACAATTCTTGCAAACAACATCAGCTGGTTTCTCTATTTTTGACATGTCTCTTATCGTTTCTTTTTTACTGATTTTGATAAGATTATCAAAATTTATATGCCCAAAACGCTTGTGCCAAAGCCAAGCATCCTCCACCTTGCTCAAACAACAAGTTTTATCATTAGAGTCATCAAGAATATAAAGATTATTTGTTGCTCTAGTTGCCTTAGCTATGACATCATTTCCCTTTTTGATAGTGTAAAAATTTGAGTTAAAGCTAAGATCATACCCTTGATCACATAGTTGACTTACACTTAAAAGATTGTGTTTCAAACCTTTAACATAAAGAACATTCTCAACAATGGTTTCATCATTATTAATCAAGAGAGTACCTATGCCAACAACTTTGGCACAAGAACTACCTCCAAATCTAACTTTTCCACCTTTCATTTTCTTGAGAGTGTGAAATTTACTTAAATCACCAGTCATATGTTTTGAGCAGCCACTGTCAACATACCAAATATCCTTCTCACTGCTGGCAAGAAGAGTTGTTTGAACGATAAGAGCTTTTAGAGGTGTTTTTTGAACTTTTCTTCTCCAAACTTTAGTCACCTTTGTCCTTCTTTTTGGTTCAACATTGTAAGACAAATCTGCACTATAGCTGTTGCAAAATCTTGAAGTATGACCAAACTTGTTACAGCTGTAACAAATTAAATTATACTTCCTAAAGGCATTTCTTTCAAACTGAAAATAATTCTTAAAGGGAGCAACTCTACAATCTATAGCTCTATGTCCAAAGTAGTTGCATGAAAAGCAGTAACCATAGAAAAAAAGTTTGTTCACTTTGTTAAATGCAGGCTGACCACTTCTTTGTGATGAAGTGTTTTGTTCAAGTTGCATGCCAACTCCTCTCTTGTCTTTGGTAGGTCTTTGAGAGCCAAGAACATCATACAAGGATAAATTGCCACTCTTGTAGGACACTTCTTCACTTGAAAGCATAGAAGTTTTACCTATGTTTCTGAGTGTAACAATTTCAACTTCTAGCTTGACAATATTTTCTTCTTTTAGTTGAATTTGATTTTCAAGATTCTGATGAACTTTCTTAGCTTCCTCATTCAAGATTTTAAATCAACTAGTTGTGTTTAGTCTCTTTAAGAGATGTTGCAATTTTTAACTTTTCCACACTTTCAGCTTGTAGAAGATCTACAAGACTTTGATTCTTCTTTTTCAGCTTCTTAATCTCAGCTAGAGTTGCAATTAATTCAAGTTCAAGGTCCACTTCATCATCTTCTACATCATCATTTTCCTCGGAGCTCAAATCATCAACAGCCATGAACATAACTTCATCTATTCGAGAATCACTTTCATTGCTTGAAGAATCATCATTGCCATCCTTGGAAAACAACACCTTTTTGCCCTTTTCAAATTTCCAATTTCTCTTGGCAAATCTCCTAGTCTTCCTGGATTTGGAGTCTTTTTCATCTTGGCTGTCATCTTCTTTATCAAAAGGGCACTTCGAGGCAAAGTGACCAAGTTTCCCACAATTGAAACACTTCAAACCAGCTTTGCCTTTGCTTTTATTAAGACCCTTTTTTAGCCTTCTAACAAGGTATGCAATTTCCTCATTAGAGTCTTCATCCGAATGTTCATTGTGCTTCTTCTCCTTGTTTTTACTTCTTTTAGAGACCTTGAAAGCTGATTCATTTTTGGCAGTCCCATCAACGGTGGTCCTCATCTCATAGGTAGTCAAAATACCATGCAGTTTGTCAACTATAAGAGTATCCAAATCTGACATTTCTTCAACAGCAAAAACTTTAGCATCAAGCCTCCTGGGAAGAGAGCAAAGAATTTTCTGAACCACTATTTTCTCTTCTACATTTTCTCCTAGACTTTTTAATGCATTGACAACCTCATCTACACGAAGAAAGTAAGCAACAATATTCTCATCTTCCTTCATGCGAAGACTTTCACAGACAGCTAGGTGAGTTTGACCTTCCTAACTTTGTCATCACCATGATAGGCATTATGCAATTTGTCCCAACTTCTTTTGTTGTAGTACAGTGCGTGACTTTTACAAATTCAGATTCGGTTAGACTACATAGAATAGCATTCATAGCTTTGGCATTATTCTCAAATTCCTTTTTACCATTAGCATCCGTAGGAGGTTGAGCTGGAATAGTGTAGCCATTGACAAGACTAAGATAGACATCACAGCCTAAGGATGTAATGTCCCCGTTTTTTAGACTGATGGGATTCCATTTTGGAGGTTTGGATTATCAGGTCTGCTCTTCGTTCGGATCATTTTGATCAACTTACTATTTTTAGTAAGTGGTATTTTGGGTATGGTCAAGATTAGCAGGGTGTCTGCTTGGAGTGTCAGATATCTCAGGATCGAGTTTTAGATAATCTCCAGTTTATGAGACTTACTATTTTTAGTAAGTTTATTTTTAGCAGTTGGCTATTTTTGGTAGTGGGTTATTTTCGGCAGGGCAGTTCGCGTTTGAGGCTCTAATATCATAAATAAATTTATTTCAGTTAGCGGGATTCAGAGGCTTTTGGTTTTTAAAGTTATTGTTATTAAATTAAATTATTTTAATTTAATAACTTTAATACTTTATAACTTTAATGTTATAAAGTGAAGAGGTCATTTAAAAGCCTTTTTAATGAAAAAGTGAAATTGTGCTTTTTTCGAAAAAGCTATATATTCTACCCGAAAAAACACTTTCACTATCCATTGTTTATTTAATGAAAATTTTATGAAGTCTCTTGGCTGTGCAAATGGCTAGGGTTTGAGGACTGATTCCTCTACTGGCAATTTGAGCCATTACAGGTTGATGGTCAATTTTGCAGCTGTAGTTCTAATTCTGAATTTTAATCCAGTGCTGATGTATATTGGATTTCTGAGAAGTTTGTTCTACAAGCAAATCCATTTATTCATTTCGGAGTTTGATTTGTCTTCCTGCTGAAGTTCTGAAATTGTTTGGAAGAGAATATCGAAATTCTCTTGGAGTGAGGGTTTGGAGGAATTGCGTCTTCATCATTTGGAGAGAATTCTTCAATAATTTTTATGCATTGTTTACCCTTTGGATTATTGTTACAGTGAGCAGCAAATTGAGGTTGGAAGAAATTTACCAAGGCTGTCGTACAGTTTAATCAAGGATCGTACAAATTTTTTGCTGCTGCCGTACGGTCATGACAGAGTCGTACATCTGTTGGATTGGGGTTGCAAGTTAAGAGCTGAGATTGCGTTGCTGTTATTGTATGAAGACTGTGACTGCACTGTGGGTTAGCATTGAAGTCGCCATTGCCAGGGAGGGAGTAATTGTAGGTTGGCGTTAATTCTTCTTGGGCTGTAATTCATTACACAACAGTCACGTTTTGTGTTGAAGGTGCCTATGTTTCCCTTCTAGCTTTTGTAATGTTCTTTAGTAAAGACCACTTCATTCTTGTTAACTTTTGTGAACCTTCAAATCAGATTTAAATTGCTGTTGTTAAATGCTCTGCTGGATAAATTAAATTTGAATGAACATTTATGATTTTATTGAAAAATTGCAAAACAAGTTATAAATATTGTGGAACTTAGTAAAATTTGCAAAAAAGGTTGAGGAAAGAGCCAATTTGCAGTTGAGAGTCAGTTGGGCTCTTTACAAAGGACATGATATAAGTCTTCATGCAAACACTCCAAAAGGCATAGTAGTTTCCATCAAATAGAGGTGCATGATTCGTAGCAAGACCTTCTAAGGCACTCATGGTTGGCTCAAAAATCGAACTCTCAAGCTTTTAAGCAAGGGAAGAGAGTCACCTGCTCTGATACCAATTGAAAGATGAAAAAATGCTGAGAGGGGGAGGGGGTGAATCAGTATTTTTAACAAATGTAATGACCTTGCTCAAATCTGCTCTCAAAATGCTGATAAAGGCTCAAGGACTTTCATCAAACACTTTGCATACAAGGGTCATATGACTGATATAAAATTTCAATTTGCTTTAATGACTTTTTTTTTCAATTAGTATCGATGAGAATGTTTACAAATGACTTTAAATTGATTAAACAATGACCTAACATGAATGTGCAACTTATTCTGATAATATTGAATGCATATATGAATTCTAATCATAAAAAATGATCACCTACAGCCAATTGGTATTTTGTCAAAGAGTTGGTATGCAAACTACTAAGCTGACTACAAATGATATAGAATTGCTCAATGACAACTACAAATGACCAGCAAATTAGTATCTCTTATTACAACACAATGATCCAATACAATGCTCATCAATAAGCCAAGACTGTTGACATTTACCAGAATTACAAATATATGATATGCTGGTATGAAAATGCACTCCTACAGCTGTAACTAAAAGTTATGCTTATACAATGAAATGATGGATTATATGCAATGAAACCTAGTTGGATTGAAGTGCCCTTGTGAATAGATGAAGAAGCAACCAAATTCCAATTGAAAATGTGTTCTTCCAAGCCAAATCAAGCTCTCTAAGCCAGCCGCCCCTGTTCTGGTCAGATCTTGAAAATAAAATAATATGCAGCATATAAATTCCGTCTCAAGCACCAAACATCATCTCCAAGATCCAAGGAAATGGGCGACCCAAGCCTTGAATGAAATCGATGCCAAATGTGAGCTCCACAACCAAAATCGCACCTACCAAAGGTGCCCTTTCAAGACTGTAATATCTTATTTTAATATCAAATTTATTCACCAATATAATCTGCTTTATTCACTAATTTTTCAGATTGCTTTTCCGCTCTGCTTTTTCGGATTGCTTTTCCACTCTGCTTTTTTGGATTTTTTTTTTTGCTTTGCTTTTTCGGATCTGCTTTTTCACTTTGTTTTTTCGGATCTGCTTTTTCGGACTGCTTTTTTCCTTTTGCAACCAAAACTCAAACCCTCAGGTAAGTCTGAGGACTCCAAATTAGCTCAACTTGAAATGGTTGAATACCACTTCCAAAGTGCAACCCTTCAAAGGATATTTCACCTCCTCAGTTATGCAAATCTTTAAGAAACTCCGTTCCTAAAGATCAAATGACAATTTGCAGACCAAGATGGGGCCACAAATGTTCAAAGAGAAAAGTAGTGTAAACTCAAGTCATGGGATGTTCAAATGAGAGGCCAAGCACTCTATTTATTCACTTTTCTAAGAAGCCGCTAGAACTTCTAGAAGTATCCATAAAATATTCTTATAAAATCTCTTTATAATGCACTTTTATATAAAAAGTAACTTTATAAAATAAAAAGTGCAACTCAACTCAAAATTATAACATTTTGGCCCCACATAACACATTATAATAAAAAATATGATAAACACCATCTCTCCAAAAGCAAATAAGACCATCCAATTAATAGAATATTAAATTATGTTAAATTTAGTATTAATGCTCAATCAGTGTACATTCTATTTTAGTCAAGATCGTCTTCGATCTTCATAGCAGTTTCTTATTAGAAACTTGCTATTCTTGTAAATACTCTTGTATTATTTATGAGCGTCTTGCTCATTCTGTAAATGAATGAATTCTTTGAAATCCATTGCGTGTTTCGCACTATTTTATGGTATCAGAGCCATATATTCATCATTTCGAAGAATTAATAATTTCACTTGCGAAATTATCTGCTCTTTAATCTTTTCGAAATCAGTCTTGGTGAATCTTTCTCTGGGCTCCTTGGTTTTTTTAAGAAAATCACGATTTGCTGTGTTGCGACATTTCTCTGCACAAAATCGCATTTTTTTCCTCTGCTGGGCGACGTTCTTCTTGCTGGCTGATGTCCTTCTATATTTTCCAACGCTGGAAACCGTATAGCTGCCATCGACTGACATTTTTTTTGAAGAAAACTGTTGTTTTCTGCATTTTTCTTCATTAATGGCCGCCAACTAGGGTTTTGTTCGAAAACCATAGTTTTTGAATTCGAAAAAATTTTCTGATTTTAGATTTGTTCTAGGTTTTTCAAAATCTCAACTGGGTTGGTGTCCGAATTTTCTGGGTGCCTCAATTTTCATGCCTCAATTTTCGAGCTCGTGAATTCAAATTCTGACAGGAGATTCCTTCTGGGTTTTTTGCACGCTTTTCTGGGTTGTCTTTGGATTTTTTTGGGTCAGCCAAGATTTTTTCTTGGGAAACATGCAAATGGCTTCTCTCACCAATCTGATGTTAGAAGGCAGTCAACGCTTTAATGGTCACAACTACAACATCTGGAAACAGCGTATGTTGACCATTTTTTAATATAGGCGTCTTGACCAGCTTGTTTTGGAAAAAGAGCTCAGTCCTGGTACACCTGGTGCAGATCAAGATAAGTTTGATGAACGCAATCGGGAGGCCGTCATGCTTCTCAAACTCTCAGTAACTGATGATCAGTTACCGCAGATTCCTTCCGGCAAGACAGCTTCTGACATCTGGAAGCATCTGAAGGAATTGCATGAGACATCCGACAAGAGCCGAGCATTCTTTCTGAAGAATCAGTTGTTCTCCAGTATGATGGACGAACGTATGTCCTTACAAGAGCACCTCACGAGGATTAAGGACATTCGAGATCAACTCGAAGCTATTGGTCGGACTATGGAGGAAGAAGATATGGTTGTAATTACTTTAAAAAGTCTTCCGAAATCGTATGAACACTTCATTGAAACTCTTAATATTACTTCCACTAATGTTGATCTGAAGTTTTCAGAATTGTGCATCAAACTTCTACAGCAGGATCGCTGGAAACAGCAATTTGGTAGTGGTACTACATCAGCCTCCTCGGAAAATGCCTTCATAGCTCAATCCTTTCAGAAGGATAAAGGCAAATTTCAGTCCTCTCAGTCTTCTCAGCCGAAAGGTTCTTCTCAGACACAGGATGGTGCTAAGAAGAAAAATGTGCAGTGCAATTATTGTCACAAGTACAGCCATATGAAGAAAGATTGCCGTCAGAGGCTCGCTTCTGAACAAAAGAAGCAGGGAGGGTCACACCAGAAGGCACATGTTGCGGAACATTCCGAGCAGAAGGAGTCTGCCTTTTATGCTTTTATGGCTAAGAGGTCTTCAGATCATGCCAGGTCTTCTGCTTGGTACATCGACTCTGGTGCATCACGTCACTTTTCTCATCGGCGTGACTGGTTTACAGACTTCTCACCTTTCAGTGATTCCGTTGTATTTGGCGGAGGTGAGGAGTATACAGTTGTTGGCAAAGGCACTGTTCAGATACAGTCTGGTGGCAGGACTCTTCTTTTTCTGAATGTGTATTATGTCCCTGGAATGGCACTTAATCTACTTTCTGTCAGCCAGATTATGAGGAATTCTCCTCAACTAGATGTGGTGTTCAGTGCTCACAAGTGCTCCATCATTGATCGGGAAACTCGTCTTACTGTTGCTGTTGGTCTAGAGGATCATGGCCTATATAGGCTTCTTGACACTGGTGATTCTCCTGAAGTGGCTCTGGCAGCTCGTGTTTCTCCTCTCAGCACTCTGTGGCATCAGAGATATGGACATCTCAACATTCAGTATCTCTCTCAGCTGTCTCGGGAGGGACTTGTTTCAGGGTTACCTGATATTCAGACTTAGCATATTGGAGTATGTGGCGCCTGTCAAGCTGGCAAACAGCATCGGACTTCATTCCCACATGGACAGTCTTGGCGTGCATCTAAGGTACTTCAATTACTTCATGCTAATATTTATGGTCCTATGAATACATCTTCTGTTACTGGTTGCAAATATTTTTTGCTCATTGTAGATGATTTTAGTAGAAAGATGTGGGTGTACTTTCTTAAACATAAATCAGATGTATTTGGTGTCTTTCAGAAGTTTAAGTCCTTTGTTGAAAAAGAGTCTGGACATAGTATCATTACTCTTAGGACAGATAACGGGGGGGAATTTTGTTCTTCTGCATTCTCCAACTTCTGTGATACCCATGGCATCAAACGCCAGTTGACTACACCCCACACTCCTCAGCAAAACAGTGTTGTCGAGCGTCACAATCGTACGGTTGTTGAGATGGCTCGCTCTATGTTACAACACAGGAGTGTTCCGAACAAGTATTGGGCTGAAGCAGTATTTACTACTGTCTACCTTCTTAACCGCTCTCCTACTCAGGCTGTTAAGGGGAAGACTCCAGAAGAGGTTTGGTCTGGAAGGAAGCCTCAGATCAGTCACCTGAAGGTTTTTGGCTCTGTTGCCTATGTTTGGGTTCCAGATGCTAAGCGCTCTAAGTTGGATTCCAAAAGTCAGAAACTCATGATGACAGGATACAGTTAAGGCATCTTGTGAGGCGGTTTGGCTTCGACGAATGCTTGCGGATATGCATGTCCCCCAGGCAGGTCCTACTCCCTTATTCTATGATAATGAGGGAGTGCTCAAACTTGCCAAGAATCCAGTCTTCCATGAAAGAACCAAGCATGTGGAAACACATTGTCACTATATTCGACAGCTGGTTGAAGACGGATCCATCCAGTTGCTGTATGTTCCTACTTCGGAGCAGCCAGCAGACATCTTCACCAAGCCCCTTGGTCCTGATAAATTTGTAAAATTCAGGGGGTCTATAGGTGTAGTTAATAGATTGAGCATTAAGGGAGGGTAATAGAATATTAAATTATGTTAAATTTAGTATTAATGCTCAATCAGTGTACATTCTATTTTAGTCAAGATCGTCTTCGATCTTCATAGCAGTTTCTTATTAGAAACTTGCTATTCTTGTAAATATTCTTGTATTATTTATGAGCGTCTTGCTCATTCTGTAAATGAATGAATTCTTTGAAATCCATTGCGTGTTTCGCACTGTTTTAAACACCATCTCTCCAAAAGCAAATAAGACCATCCAATCCCCAAATAATCATCAGAATGACTCTCTCCACATCGCCACCAATCTATGAGAGCCCGTGATAGACTGATCCGGCACACCAAACGATGTCAGCCAGAATGGGGACATGACAGTCCACCCTTCCTGAAATTGTTTGTCCCCAAGCAATGGCTGAACAATAAAGCAATCACTCCACCTGGATCCCAAAAGTAGTCATGAATTATACTGCTGTCAATCAACGCAGGCTCCTGCAATATCCTCTGCAATATAACCAAGAGGAATCCATAATCAAACTGACAAATATAGCTCAACCAAACTCCAAAATCACAACTGCCACAGTCAGGAACCCACAAGACACAAACTTTCAGAACATCAGAACCCAAGTAAAGTGGACAACTCAAACTACCAACATAGTAAATACCATCAACGCATCCCACTGGCCTATGTGGAATGTACAATCCAACTCTGCAACAATGGTGAACACTCCCGAATGAAACTATACCAAGTATGGAGAATCCACACACTGTACAACTCCTGCAGTCAACACAACTCTGCAGATCACCGGCCACTATCTCGTAACCATAACTCCCATGCACCGCTGATGGCGAAAATACATCACAAGATAAACAACAAGAAATAGAACCCAAACCAAATCTGCCTGCCATAAACTCCTCAACACAAGAATCAAATGCAAACTAATGTACATACCCTGCAGTATAATGCTGATAAGAAGAACCAACCTCAATCAACAGCTCACCATGCATAGGTGATACAACCCATTGCGACTGATTACCAGCTAAGTCAGGAGATGTCATAGCCAAAGGAGTAGAATCAATAACAACAACCGCTGAAGCATCACTCCCAAACTCCTGCTCTAAGTCATGTATTATCAAGCTATCAACCGCAGAACCTATCACCATGTCATGCCCATCACAACTCTCATCCTGTGGCGTCAAACCATCCCATAACTGATGACAAGCACTAGGGACCAAAGTACATCTACGTATCACCATCTCATCAACATGGTCATCAAAAGTAAACTGGTGAGCATACCTCACAGTGTAATGCCGATAAGATGCGCCAATCTCAGTCAGTGACTCAAACTGCAATCCAGATGGAACTAACTGCAACCGATCACTAACCAAGCTAGAACTGACTACTACCTCCGAAGACATCACCAAGGGAGTAGTATCACTAGCAGGAACCATGCCAACTGCCGGCTCACCAACATCACACATGATCTCTGATACAACATCCCTAGTCTCCGTGCCATTAGTAGTAGAGACCACCACCATGTCAGGCATACCACAACAATCTACTGCGGCACCCAACTCAACTGAACCTGACTCTAGTGGAAACGAACCTGATATGCCAATGCTAGTATCAAGGATGGATGCATCCCCATCACCACTGTCTCTGACAATCTCGACAATGGACATCTTTGGATCACCAGACACCGCAACCTGTGATTGTACAGAATTTGGTAAAGACTGCAGTCACTCTAACTCCATGGTCACCTCAGCCAAATGAAACTGTGACTCCTCGAAAGCCAACTGTGCACCTCTCAAGAATCTTAGAAGTCACCTTGAGTTGCTGAGTAAGCTCACTCACCTCATCTTCCTTGGTCAATAATGCATCGTACACTGTACTGCCCCACTCCATAAGATAATCTCTGTCGGCTACCAACTGCATATAATTCTGTCTCAGAATCCGGATAGCCTCCCATAAAGAGTGGATCTCTGTCAAGGAAAGATAATTGCTTCCCTGCCCATCACTAGTAGGAGAACCCCATCCATAAACTGCTAACAACTGACGAGCAGCATCGAAATGCTGACAAGCGATAGCAATGTCTCGCTCACTAACTCTCAGCTGACTAGACACATGATGGCGCTGGCTAGACTATCTCTTACAATCCTCCTCTGACGCACTGTCCAAAGGAGTATCTTCAAAGTTACTGGTCTCTAGAGTATTACCATCCATATCCTATGAATCAACTCCAAAGCTCATATCAACATACGAAGTATCAAAAGCTGTAGCACCGTTGTCCAACTCCTCTGTACCAAAAGAAACTACCGAGGAAACTAAGTCCTCAAAACTGCCCACTGCATCCTCCTGGATATCATCAATGCCAATATGATCCTGGGACTCATCTGTAAACACTGCCAAAAATGAAAGATCATCAACACATTCCAGCAAGAATGGTCAACTGGATATATGAACAAAGCCCAACATTGGTGTATAAAAACTAATACCAATATCGGACAAGCTGCTGGCACAAGAAAGGACAACACTGTGCAATTTGCTAATCGAATCCATGATAGCACCCAAACAATCACTGCTACCAAAAAGTGATAAAGATCTCCAGTCAACTAAATCCCAAACGCCAATATAACAATCTCGAGTCCTTATCCATAAACTAGAATCAACTGGTAACTCAAGCAAACTCCTCACCTGAGTAATATGACTAATACCAACTAACTCCACATACCTGTCTGACACCGTCCCTGTATCCTGGATGTGAATGCAAGATGAACTCACAACATTATCAACGACCACATATGATCCGCCTGCCGCAGAGAGCTAAGTATCAGGTGTGCAAGATGAAACCAAACTCAACTCCACGCCATGCTCATCCCCATCTCTCTCCAAGTCCTGTAATGCCAATGGAGTATTCACCAAAGAAGCTCGAGTGTCCTCAAGCTCGCGAGAAAGCCTGTCAACTTCCTCCTCCTTCCTCCTCAAGGCATCTGAATAGTCTCTAGCAAGGCTAAGAAGATGGTCACGATCTGATAGAAGATGTAAATAACTCAACTTCATTGTTCCCATTCCTTCCCTAATCGCCTGTAAGTCAACACAAGAAGACTCTGCCTGAACTCCCTTATGTCTACCCTGTAACTGAATCATCTAGATGTGATCCTCTATCATATCCTGCATCCTGCCATAATGAGATAATGAAGTCACAATACTGTCTTTGCTCACCTTCAGCTGGCTGGACAAATCATGCGAAGTACTACCAGCCTCAACCTCATGTGACGAAGCATCCAAATGTGCCTGGTACTCCCTCTCAGCAAAGTCATGAATACTCAATGTCTGTTCATCTCTACCAGGTATCTCGCCATCGTGCACAACAACATCCTCAAAATCATCATCTGAACCCTCTACGCTGTAGTCATTGCCTGTCGTAACCAAACCATCCTGAGTACCTGTGACATCACCCTCTGGCAACCTGTATACAACTGTCTCAACTTGAGTATCAAGTTGATAGTTACTATCCATCAGCGTAATATCCTTCACCACTTCTTCCTGTGGCTGAATAGGAACTGAAACCTCTGCCTGGTTGCAAGCTAATTTCTCGAACTCCTCATGCAAGTTCCTGGTAATTGTGTCATCTGCCCTGTGAGAAGATCTGCCAAATAGAAATCCAGTCGACTTATCCACCTTAGCTGGGTCGGACAGCATGTCATTCATCATACGGTGGCGCTTAACCAACTGTTCAGACATGTCATGGCTTATTTTCTTAAGTTCATCTCGAATGTCTAAATAACCATCCTTTCTATTGTTCCGACTCTAGATCTTCCTACTTTGTCCATCAGCTGTCCAAGGTCGTGTCCTCTGAGACTCTGTACTATACCTGTCCATTCTGGATAAAGTAGAGTGCTGATCACTCATACAAGACGGCTCTTACCCAACAAGATGGCAAGAAAACCGCTTTGATACCACTGTAATGACCCTGCTCAAATCTGCTCTCAAAATGCTGATAAAGGCTCAAGGACTTTTATCAAACACTTTGCATACAAGGGTCATATGACTGATATAAAATTTCAGTTTGCTTTAATGACTCTTTTCTTCAATTAGTATCAATGAGAATGTTTACAAATGACTCTAAATTGATTAAACAATGACCTAACATGAATGTGCAACTTATTCTGATAATATTGAATGCATATATGAATTCTAATCATAAAAAATGATCACCTACAGCCAATTGGTATTTTGTCAAAGAGTTGGTATGCAAACTACTAAGCTGACTACAAATGATATAGAATTGCTCAATGACAACTACAAATGACCAGCAAATTAGTATCTCTTATTACAACACAATGATCCAATACAATGCTCATCAATAAGCCAAGACTGTTGACATTTACCAGAATTACAAATATATGATATGCTGGTATGAAAATGCACTCCTACAGCTGTAACTAAAAGTTATGCTTATACAATGAAATGATGGACTATATGCAATGAAACCTGGTTGGATTGAAGTGCCCTTGTGAATAGATGAAGAAGCAACCAAACTCCAATTGAAAATGTGTTCTTCCAAGCCAAATCAAGCTCTCTAAGCCAGCCGCCCCTGTTCTGGTCAGATCTTGAAAATAAAATAATATGCAGCATATAAATTCCGTCTCAAGCACCAAACATCATCTCCAAGATCCAAGGAAATGGGCAACCCAAGCCTTGAATGAAATCGATGCCAAATGTGAGCTCCACAACCAAAATTACACCTACCAAAGGCGCCCTTTCAAGACTGTAATATCTGATTTTAATATCAAATTTATTCACCAATATAATTTGTTTTATTCACTAATTTTTCGGATTGCTTTTCCGCTCTGCTTTTTCGGATCTGTTTTTTCGCTTTGCTTTTTTAGATTTGCTTTTTCGGACTGCTTTTTTGGATCTGCTTTTTCGCTTTGCTCTTTCGGATTTGTTTTTTCGGACTGCTTTTTTCCTCTTGCAACCAAAACTCAAACCCTCAGGTAAGTCTGAGGACTTCAAATTAGCTCAATTTGAAATGGCTGAATACCACTTCCAAAGTGCAACCCTTCAAAGGATATTTCACCTCCTCAGTTATGCAAATCCTTAAGAAACTCCATTCCTAAAGATCAAATGACAATCTGCAGACCAAGATGGCGCCACAAATGCTCAAAGAGAAAAGTAGTGTAAACTCAAGTCATGGGATGTCCAAATGAGAGGCCAAGCACTCTATTTATTCACTTTTCTAAAAAGCCACTAGAACTTCTAGAAGTATTCATAAAATATTCTTATAAAATCCCTTTATAATGCACTTTTATATAAAAAGTAACTTTATAAAATAAAAAGTGCAACTCAACTCAAAATTATAACATTTTGGCCCCACATAACACATTATAATAAAAAATATGATAAACACCATCTCTCCAAAAGCAAATAAGACCATCCAATCCCCAAATAATCATCAGAATGACTCTCTCCACATTGCCATAGTCTACGAGAGTCCGTGATGGACTGATCCGGCACGCCAAACGATGTCAGCCAGAATGGGGACATGACAACAAACTTAAGCAGATAAATGAATCAGAGAAGCACACTCATAGGGAAGAGAAGAGTCACGTGGAAAACTCAAGATGGGTAAAAAACCACGGCTTCACTAAACAAAAGGGCTACAACCCATTACATCTAAGAGCTACAACTCTTCTTATACACTTTGCTGAAGAGGCTTCTCGCTCAAAGGCTACAACCTTCCCTTTAAAGTTGATATAGGAAATACAGTTGAATAGTATTTTCTTTGTCTTTAGAAAAACATAAAGACGCTCAAAGATTTTTAGACTCCCTTAAATCACACACTTATCCAAAAACTGCCTTTGAAAACTTCAGCTCTTCCTTGGTATGCAAGATTCTGGAAATGATCTCATACAAGCTCCTAGTTCATGCTGCTGCTAAAAAGTCATCCTTCCTGAAAAAATCACACTATTTGCAACAAAAATACATGAACGATTTTTACGTGTGTCTATGAAAACTGTAGTCATAGTTAAAAAAAAAACATTTAACTCTCGTCTTGTTATGTTTCAATATGCCTTCCAGTTATTTTTAACACAAAGCCAAATATCCAAGGCTCAACACGCCTGCAGATGAAGATATGTCATTTTGAATGAAAGCTTTTTTTTTATAAAAATGCATCAGACACAACACTGTAATACACACTTACACCTGTGTATTTCCATATGTTTCTTTTAGCACTATATATATATATATATATATTTTTTAAAACGACATCCTCATTTAAAAAATGTTTTTAATCATAACCGAGCCAGTTCACGAGAATGCTCATTTCATTGCTTCTACCCACGCAGAGGACAGTTACTTCTCTGACTGTATCTCTGTCGGACACAAACTCATAATAGTCTAAAACATCACTACTCCCTGCATTTTCAAAGACCAGAGACCTTTTGATCACCACACATGCCGGTTTTTCTTTATGTGTTCCCTGCATGAAAAACACGTCAATGTCTACCTTACACGCTGTCAGGTAGACATTTTTCTCACAATCTTTGCAAATTGAGTGCATCCATTTAGCCTTCATTTTTCAGTTACAACCATGCCCTGCACACGCATAAAAGAGGATAGTTACAAAAAAATCTTCACGTGCCTGTGTAAAAAGATTGTAACGCTCAACAAAGAGCGTGAGTTACTTGTTCTTTTACCCACACACCCCTTTTAGATGGTGTCAACTACCATGTTTTTAGGATTAAATCGTTTTCACTTACCAATAGAAAAGGTATGTTCAGAAACACAAAAGAATTTCTGTCTTCCTCTGAATTCAAAAGACGTGTCACTGCAAAACACTTAAGTGATTGGAGGCTGTAATACTGCTACTAGGACGTTACCTGACATTTTTCTCATTCTTCTTGCTGTACGCAGCAGGACACTGGAGTGAAACGTTGTTATGATGAAGGAGCTACAGTTACATAAGGACATGTGTCAAACGAGCAAACACAACACACTTCCAACAAAAAACATCTTCATGAACCGGTGACACTTGCAGCATACACCAGCACACATTCAACAGAGATCATCTTAATAAACCAGTGACACTTGCAGCATACACTATGTATCAAAGATAGGGATGGATATACTTCAACTATTTTGTAGGAAAACGAATATTCATGCGACTCAAGTTATATCCATTGCGATATCAATGACAAAAAAATATAACAATACATACCAAGAATGAGCCGAACTTCAAAGTGTTTGTCTTTGCTTTCCTGATGGCGTTCATATTGTCATCAAACTGCTTCAGTCGGATCTCACATAGATTGATCTTCATATCTTTCTCGACTATCTTGTAGGCTATGTCCACAGTTCCACATGGTACACTATCTACCCGGGATGATTGAAACATTTAGTAGGATATCACATTACATGTAAATCTCAATTCAGGATCATCAACAATGGACAATTTGAGACCTCTTCCATCCTATTTTGCTTGTGTCAACTCACATAGTTTGTTCTTGTTAGTTTGCTTATGTGCTTTCGGTCTATCACCGATTGGATAACTAGTCACAATATGTAACACATCTTTTGTAATCTTGATTGGTGCATTGAGCCACTTGAATTGGTCATGAACTCGACTCAATACAATTCTCATCCATTCCATTTTGAACACACTCGGTACATGCAATGCATGCATCATACCCTTGGTTTCCAAATGGATGTGCTCGTCCTTCAGCTTCCCATTCACGCACAGATTTTGGTAGGATGTATCAATGTTGGCTTGGCAGATCTCCTCGATCTTGCAATGGATGAAGGTACAAATGTCTTCAATTAGAATTACTTTCGGAGGTATCGAATATAGGGCTCCGATCTTATCAGGTTCGGTGGCTTTAGCTGGTGGTAGCTTGTATTTTGGATTGACTGGATCAATCTTCTCCAAGACAACAGGGTTTTGAACTTTAGGTTCCATTGCTTCACAAATAAAATTGCTCAATTGAAGTAGGGTTTCATTTAAATATCAACTTAGGAAAACATCAGGAATTACACAATTGTGCTTGCTTATGCTTAGATCTACTCAATTGATCACTCGAATGCTCTTAGAGGATTCGTTTTTGCATAGTGCTCAAATGCTCTAAAAAACGTAAGGTAAAAATGAAATAACAAAGGGTCTATTTATACCTTTTCCTTGATTATTGTTTCGAACGGCTATAATTTTAGCATTTAATGCTGTCACCGACTCCCTTTTTTACCGATTACTTATTGCACTTCCCTACATCGAATGAAACAAAATAACATAGACTCTCACCAATCAAAACATGAAATGTTAACTTCACAACATATATCCAAATGTATCTTAGTATGCTTATATGGACCTTTGCACAAATGTTAGGAACCGATTTAAGATTGAATTTTAGCTCACAGTCCCTACACATACCTTTGACCAATTAGGTGAAGATAGGTGCACCCGATTCGGAGGATGAGGTGCCATCAATTGTTCCAAGTGCAGTTCCATCATCTAGAGACTTTCTTCTCCATGTTCTATTCATTTGTTCTCTTATTTCATCAACATTTACTGGAACAGTTTCAGTTGGTTGTTCCTCGGTTGGAGCTTTGCCTCGGTACTTGCAGTCTTTGGCTAAGTGACCGACCTTATGACAATGAAAACATGCCATTTCAGGATTTCTCCATGATCTTCTATTGTTCCTTCCATGCATCAAATGCAATTTGCTGCTGTGTCCAAATCTCCCACATGCTGTACATGAAATCCTTGTATTATAGTCCCATGGTATTGTTGAACCTTGTCAGTTGTTTGTTGTTTGCAGTATGCTGTTAGTTAGGTACCCATTTCACATTCTTCCTTTGTGACCTGCAATCTTCAGACTTGTGACCATATCTATTACAATTATTGCAGTAACCCTTGAAGTTTGGCTTCCTTGCATTGTTACCAAACCTCGATCTACACTCAATGCTTTATGACCATATTTATTGCAATTGTAACAATAACCATCAAATTTAGAAATGCTCGGTGGTTTACCTCTTTTGCTCCTGTAGACATTAGCTGTATGACCCAATTTTCCACAGTGATAATAAGTAGGCTTCTTTGTCTTAGGTGGGGTAGAAGTGTCTCGGTTGGCTGCTTGATTTGAGGACTCTCCCTTCTTGGTAGTGTTGTTTTTAGTAAACCCAAGTCCAACAGTATCTCTCGGTTGTATCTGACCTCTAAGTTGTTCATCTAGTATTCTTAATGTTTCTTCTTTCCTTTTCAAAACTTCATTTGCATCATTTTCAGATTTCGGTTCATTCCTCAAATGTTCATTCTCTGATCTCAGTCCAACAATCTCTTCAACTTTCCTTGCAATCTCCTAATTAACACCGATTAGTTGATCTGTCATATTGAAGTGATTTTGTGTTAACCTCTGTATCTCCACATCTTTCTCATTCAGCCTTACACTTATCTGCCTTTTCTCATCTTCAATTATTCTTTTATGATCTTCAACTTTTCTCTTTTGTTCCAGGACTTCACACATTCTTACCGATTGAGCTTCTTGTTCCATCTTCAATGCTTTTACCTGATTAGTTAGGGTTTTGTTCTTTTCAGTTAGTTCTGATATGACAGCTTCAGATTCATCAGACAAACTTCCCTTTGATTGTTCTTCAAGTTCTTCAACCTGATCTTGTGTATCTTTCAATTGATGGGCTAACTCCTTTCTCTTGTTAAGTGAATGCTTCAATTTTCTTCTTAGTTCATCAATCTGGTCATTTGCAAACTTTAGTTCCATGTTCATGTTGTCAATCACCTTTTCATACATATAGCTTTCCATCTCTTCAGATCTTTCCTCTCAAGTGCTTAAACTTCTGAATAAGAGATTATGCTCTGATACCAGTTGTTGGATTAATTATGGAAAGTTAAGTACTGAGAGGGGAGGGGTGAATCAGTACTCCAAAAACTTTTATTTACTTTTCTAACCATTCACTGAATTGAAAACTTTGTATACATCAACATAAAACATATAAATCAAAATTATGAAACACAACTTATAACACCATGATTTTTGGTCTCGCAGAAATCCTTGGTCAGAGGAAAAAATTGCAGTGGGGATGACACCCACAATACTTCACTACTGTAGTAAAAAGTTTGCTCAGTTATAGCTACAAAATTAGCTATTTTTGATAGCTTACCTTGTTAAGAGTATTTACCCTGCTAAGAGTATAAAGACTTATTCAGTCTACCTTGTTAAGGGATTTTATAACTCTAATCTAAGAGATGTACTCTGTTAAAAGATTTACAAATTAAGACCTATCAGGGCCTACTCAGTTAAGAGCTTTTACAATTCTGATTACACAATAAATCAGTACATAAATTGTCTGTAATGCTACATCAACATATGCTTATCATACTCAATATGCTCGATATCAGTTTACCTCATTCTGTATTCCATTCACAATTCAACTTTTGTACTTGGTAGCTTCAACCCTGAATCACATTCACAACTCTGCTCTAATTGCTCTGTTACTTGGAAGCTTCTCTGTTCATCACCTTCACACTTATCTCTGAGTGATCATCACCTGCTCTGTAATTTCTCTGCTCTCTCTCTCTTCTTCATATACTGATCCATTTATACTCAATCTAGAAGTGGTGAAAATGTTCTAGAATCTTCTCCTTAAGCGGTGCTACCAATGGTTACATCTCCAATGCATATATTACACTTAATTTTCATTGGCAGATCTTACCTTGTAATCATGCACAATTATCATGTTTAAATCTCCAATGCATTACCAAACAATCTCTTCGAGATCTGTAAAACGTTTTATGCTCGGTGTCTAGATTCAATGTATCTGTTATGTCGGCCTGTGTTACTCAGTAACACGTTTTGTCCTTACTCGGTAACATGTATACTCTCGGCTCAGTAACTGCTCGGTGCTTGCCTTTCCTTGCTTGGTGCTTGTTCCTTATTTCTCTTTATCGAAATTGTCTTTTCCTTTACCGACTAACTTAGTTGCTTTACCAAATGACTTTGACAATCAATATGACTTTAACACAACTAATGACAACAAAATAACTTGTTTGGGAGTATCATCTATAACCTTTGTCTTCAAGAGCCGAGATAGATACCAGATTTCTTTTGATGCCAGACACATATAGTACTTCAGTCAGTTGTAGAGAAACTCCAGATTGTTGTTGAATTGTGCAGGTCCAATTGTGACTTCTTCATTGGAATCTTCTTCAAGGCTATCTAATTGGTCATTAATTCACTGGACTAGGTTGAATAGAATACCAATCTTTTTGTATCTTTAACTTCTGCAAGTGAAGCTTGATAATTTGGAACTTGACTCTTGAGTCTTTCCGGGCATTTAGCAACAACATGTCTATATTTATCACATCTATAACATTGTACCTTGGACATGTCTCTCTTCTTTTTGAATGAGTTTTTATTGTTGTCTTTCCCTCTCTTTTGTTTGAAGTTGCCTTTCTTCCCTTTTTTGTGTGAATTTACATTCAATACTTGCATCTCTTCGTTAGAGTTATTTATCCCAATTCCTCTAGTGATTAACCTGGTTTCTTCATGAATACAATCGGTCTTTGAGTCGGTCAAACTTAGGAAATTTGTTTTGAGCACTCTGCCCTTGTATAAATGATTCCCAGGATAAGGGGAGTCCATTGAGGGCTAGCATTGTTAATTCTTTATCATTAATTTCATGTCCAATTGTGGATAATTGATCCTTGATCTTAGTTATTCTCATGAAATAGGATGTAATGGTTTCTCCTTTGTTCATCTTCACATGATGCAGTTGCTGCTTGAGTGCGAGAGCTCGACTGGTATTGTTTATTTCATATATGTTCTCTAGGAAGGCAAACATAGCATGTGCAGTGTCCAGTTTTAATATAACATGAACTATATGATCTTTTACAGCATCAACAATCATTTTCATGGCCTTATTGTTGTTTCTTTTTGATTGAGTTTTTCCATCTTCATCATCCGGCATAGGTATGACTTTCTCAACAAAAGAGTCTAACTCTAGATCTCTTAAAGCCATCATTAGCCTAAGTTTCCATGAGATGAAGTTGTTTGCTCCATTGAGTCTATCTTCTAATCTGATTCCACTCACCATGGTTGTTTTAGTCTCTACTTACAGATATTCTTGAGTTTTATAAATAAAATGTAATTATATTTGTTCTCGATATTACTTCACCAATGCTCTGATACCATGTTAAGGAATATAGGTCAGAAGTAATATTTTAATTTTCATCTCTTGAATAGTAATCCTATGATATGATGACTAACTTATTTCTTCTACTGATTTGTACAGGAAATCTGCACTATATAATAATACATAATATGAGGCACTGCACTTAAGAGAACACTGCTGTTAATTTCTGTGTTTCTTAAAGTGCAGGCCCATATGATATATATATCAGAATTTATGGACATGTCTCTACATGAGACATGTTCGATCCACATTTAAGAAAGTTTAGTTTGCACTTGTTAAGATTGCTGAGACAGTGATACACAAACACGACCCATATGCTGTCGCTTCACATGGGTTTACCCGATAATACTATTGGTAAGAATAATCACTCAATACTTAGACACAGTGATATCGTTTTACACGTATGCAATGGGATTTTTATGTATCGATTTAAATCGATACCAAAGACAATAGTATCGGTTTAAATCGATACTGTCCACATGACTTGAGACAGATCAATATGATTAATATTTATTAAATGTTATTAACATAAGTAATATATATATATATAAACTCAAAGGTATATATATATATATATATATATATATAATAATTAAACATTTAATAATTATTAATCAATGATAATTTCAATATATATAAATATATCAATTATATTTCTTGATCAATCTGACTCAAGCTACAACATTAACAACAAGATGCATATATCATAAATATGAAGACAGAAGCAACAGTTTGCTTGACTATCATTTCAAGATCTCGGTTTCATCTCAATCACATTTAATAGATAACATGAATTTATCTTAAGCATGGAGAAAACACAAAACTGTATTCATGCATACATCAATCCATGCATTTCAATTCGAAGTGAGTTTCACACACACGAAAGTATAGAACCCAAGATACATAAGCAGATAGCAGCAACAAACTCTAGTAATCTAACTGACATCCTTTCTTAGATTTGAATGCCATTTCATTCACCAATGCACTTATCAGCAATATCAATTTCTCACATTCAAGTTACATTATTCTCACTACGTTTTCCAATTCTCGCCAGATTAAAACTTATAAATACACAAGTAAGCATGCAACGGCTTATATATGCGACAAGAGTGTTATGAGATAATACAAGGCATAATTCATTCACATAAAGTTCTACATTCTCAAAGCCAAATCTATTACAAGATGAATTTAAGTTCAATTCAAATGATATCTCAAGATGAAAAGAGGGTTCCATCCTAGCATTTAAATATACTACCACATATGACTACGAAGACTATCTTCAGGAGATATTAATGGTTATTCTTCATTTTTTCGGTGGTTCTAATCTATGATGGCTTTTGATGAGCTATATAAATTTATTTCCAAAGCATCTTTCTAAGCCAATCATGCAATAATTCATCTCCTTCTTAACCCTATATGGAAAGTTAGAATCTATAAATAGCTCCTTTTCTATAGTTTGCCCTTACCATAAACATAATTACAATCTGATTTATTATGGATAGATAGAAAAAAATATCTTTAGGATTAAGATACATTCTTTCTTTTCATTTTTTCATATATGTATGTACAACTCAAGAGAGTAGATGCTCAAAAATATATTCATCTACTTCTATTAATAAGCCAGCTCACTATTTCTAGCTTGATAGCTAAACAACTCTAATGGTTATAGTCCTATCATCCATCCTTTATTGAGAAGATCCAAGACCAACTCTATAACTTAATTAGTCATTCTAATAGGTTGATGACTATACCATATGAAAATAAGTATTTATATAGAATAATCTTACCAATTCAAGCCAGAATGAAGACATTTTAACAACTTCAAATTTAAAATTTATATTCATATAACAACTCAAAATCCCATTCGATTGCAAAATGAGTAGAAGACACACAGTTGTATTGTTTCCAGAACACCATGACCAGAATAGCATGATCACATAAAATCTTCAAGGAATAAGTATATTATCTTCAAGGAATAATATATTTTAAAAGCATTTTGTTTACTACAAACTGTGTTATCGCATAGATATAATTAATCATGATGCAATGATATTATACTCTGGTTAGTAAAGAAAACTTGAACTGTCCCACAATTCATGTGATACCATGTCCGTATGCTAAAGGTCATCCTTTTAATTTCATTCTCATTCACTCAACAACTAACTAAGAATCCATTATAACTCAAAGAAAAATCCTAAGTCAATTCAAATGGATTATTCAAATTCTCAAAAAGTAACTAACTTGCACAGAGAACCAGACCTTCATTTTCAATTTTGCATAGATATTTCAACAGAATTTTTATCAATGATCAATGAACATGAATCTGAATAGATTTCAGTGAGTTAGCAGCAGATACACACCTACCTCAAGCATGATGCTGTAGGAAACTGCAAGGAACTTCAATTCCCATCCATACTTCAAAGAAAATTCATAATATTTTGAAATCATGAAGTGAAAATTTCTGCATTGATTTTTCTTTACTGAATCTTGCGCATAAGTTGTTGTGAAGGTTATGCTGATTACAAGTAGCAATGGCTGATCACTGCTGGGTGGAAGTCAGTTCATGTACCAAATACTATGCGCTGCAGAAATGCAGAGCATGCACTTTTAGTCATTTTATTAAACCTTTCTCTAATAAAATATGTTTTTTGGATGCTAGGAAATACGAAGAATAAAGAAGAAAGCATCATACACTAGATATATTTACAGATTTAATACTTTAGAAGATTTTAAATTCTGCCAAAATATCTCTCTATACATGTGATACAGTCTGGATGTAATACTGAACCAAGATGAGCGCATAAGAGGGGTGACTTGCTATTAAGGAGATGGTGGCGCTTAGGTTGGATTAGTACAGGATATGCACATAGCGGATTTGTTAAGAAGGCTTTAGAAACATTCAACCTAATGCAATTGGCAGGTGTAAAGCTAAATTCCAAAACCATTCACAGCGTCTTCCTGCATGTGCCAAAATGGAAGCTTTGGAATAGGGCACGGGCATCCATCAAAAGCATAAAGGATGCACCAATGGGTGCAAAAAGTGGAAGCTATATGAACTATTTGGTAAAAATTAAAATGCCTCAAAGAAATGCGGTCTAATGAAATGCCATCATTGCATGATATGTTCAAAATTAAAATGCCTCCACAAAACATGGTCTAAAGAAGTGCTGTCATTGCAAGATGTGCTCAAAGTGGATTTGTTGAAAAGACCTTACTGATCACTGAATCACAACTGCCGTAGATGAAATGCATGAGAAATAGTGAAGCATTAGCAAGGCACATGAACAGTTTGACAGAATGCTGCAAAAGAGATGTTATCTATTGGGATGCGATGATTGCAAGATTTCAGAAAGTGGATTTGATGAAATGGTTTAATCTACACACCTGTCAGTGCTTTTCTTCAATTGCTTTCTGCAAGAACCTAGGAAGAAGATCCACTTGTTGATGCGCTGACAGCCTGATACTTCCCAATGATCCCAACATGATAGAATCCTTCTCTCTATGCATTGAAAGGTCTCCAAGCTCCGTTTACGTTCACCAAGTTGCCCTATCATGTCGCCACCATGGTGTTGGAACGATGGCATTCCACAACACTCTCTCCACACAGCACCCCCTACCCCCTCCCCCCTCACGCCTGTAACTTTCAGATGGATTCCCCCCTTCTACTAACACAGAACTTCCCCATTTAAGAGTTTGTTTCAAAATTATACATTTTGTTAGTTGCAAAATCTGCACAATAACTCCCCTTATTACGTAGTGATCAGTGTTAAAAGTCTTAACGAATAAGGCAAGTAAAGAGAGGGAGAGAACTTTTATCACGTAACTATCACAAGAGTTCTCTATGTACATGTAGAAGTTGAAATCAATTAGGAAAGAGTTGTATAGTTGCTTGAAATCAATGCTCTATTAAGTGTTTCAACTCCTCTATCCTTTGGTGCTGTTACATCATACCAAGTAGAAGATCAAATTTATCTGCCATCATTGTAACATTTATTTGCTTTAAAACTTCAACTGTTTTTACTCTACTCTTCCCTTCCATGTCTCTCCATTCCTAAATGTCATTGTGTTCTCACACTCTCTTCACAGGAGTTTTCAACCGAAAGCAATTAATAATAATAATAATTACTTTTAATTTTGACATGTGCCAACTTCCTCCTACTATATTGCTCCCACAACTAGAGTTGTAAGTACCATCTTTGTCAGAGTTTCTTTCACTTTCAATTCTCAAAAATATTTTTAATTTAGTTTATTTATTTAAAATAATTATTATTACAGTCATTAAATAAGATTAAAAAATAGAAATGAAATCAATTAATAAAATATGATTAATTTAGGGCTGTGACATCAGTTGAATTTATAAGAGAGAACTTAGCAATTTCCTTGCCATGATGATGAACCACAATAATCTTTTGGCAGAGGGATCGTTTTGTTTTCATCCACATTCTCTAGAGCATCCTCCAATTCATCTAGATAACATTTATTCACCAATTTTTTGCACAAAGGTCTCACTATCTCCTCTGATTCCCCCATATCAAGCAATGTGGCCACAGACATAGTTGAAAAGTTAGTATTCACTCTATGCCTATGCTTAGTCTTAAAAAATTCTTCCCCAAGTATCCTTACTGCACGAATTACCATTCCTGGGTTTGTTTTGAAGACACACTTCAATCTCTTCTCTATGATCTCTCCTAGGAACAACATTTGTCTCTTCTGACTTACTAACCTTATCCATACCTGGCTATCAACATCACCACTTATATTTTGAGATAACTGACTTACACAATGCTGTTCGAATGCCTAAATAGCCATCCTCAATGTGTCACATGTTATTGGAGTCCGCTTTTCTAGAGAGCCTTGCCTCGTAATCATACTTTGTACCTCCCAACCCTTCAAATCGTCTGAAAAATCTCTAAGAGAGAAAATCTCAATGAATCTACCACTCAAATTTGCATGATCGCCAACCCTTTTTATCGGTCATCTTATGTGTTGGCTAATGCAACAGTTGACACATCATCTCCCCTTGTGTTGTATCCAAGTTTCCAATATTTGGTTTAACCCGACTAATCTCATAGCAAATTTGTGCATTATCATAGTAAATGTTGGGGTACCACTCGTTGTTCAGACAAGCCATCGGTGGTAATGAATAATGATTACTCCATGGTCCCGTCATCATCATCTCAAAAGATGAAATTATCCACGCTGTGAAGTTTGATGAGGCATCCACATATTACCCAACTGCCTTCTTTGCTAGTTCATCCGTCTCCCGATTGACTTTGCAATATCTATGTGTTATTTTAAACTCATCAAATTTCCCCATCAGTTCACAAATTAGTAATAGCCATCTCCTTCATTTCCAATTAGGTGTTATATTATGTCGAATTACATTCACTGTTATCTGTGAGTCTCCCTCCAAATGCAGTTGGATGGTCTTCACTTCTAATCCACATTTCAGTCCTAATAATGCTGCACGAAACTATGCAATATTGTTTGTGGTTTCTCCTGGATATTATGCTTTAGGAGACAATGGTTTCTCCTAGATATTCTGCGTAGCCATCCATGCAAACACACCTGCTTTAGGGAGACAATGTTTTCCCCAAAAAAGATGAGTTGGCCAATTTTGTTTCACTAGGGCAACCTCTTTAATCTTGTACCCTAGTTTAACTTTGTATTCTCCTCTCTTCGAGCTACACCATCCGATAGTGTCTCCATTAGAGGAGTGATGATTCATTTCTGCAAGATTTGCTAAAGCTCATCTTTTTGCTCTTTTGGAGCATTGATAATTTGGTGGGATTGCCATTTCCACTGTCTCTGGATGTTGATTTCTTCAACCTCCCCATAGTCACAAACTTTACTACCCTAAACCCGAGAGTTTTCATTCTCGATTGCTTCTAGATTCTGGATGTTGGTGAGGGCATCAAAACATTCTCAAGAATCTGTCCAAAAGGAAGCATTTCTTCCATCCCTAATCTCCCACATAATGTGCTTTTTAATGATATCTCTGCTTTCTGAAATGAAATTCTAGATTGCTGATCCTCTCTTATAGTGAATATCCCAATAGGAAGGTTAGAGTCCAAATATTTCCTTATGAGGATTTTAACCCATTTATGTTCTCTTTGGATGTACAAATTCCATACCAATTTGGTACCTCTTGCCAGGTTCATAATGGCCAATTGCCTTATGCCACTCCCCCCTACCTCCTCTGGCAAACAAATGTTATCCAAGGATATTAGAGGAAATTTCTGCTGGTCTAGCACATCACTTTAAAAATATCTTCTCATAATTTGGACGAGGATACCTTCATTTGGGATTTTTGTACATGACATAGTATATATTGGAATTGCTGACACGACTTATTTATGCATCAATAGTCTCTCCACTGATGTGAGCCATTTCCCCTTCCAAGTTTCCATACCATTCTTACAACTGTTTATCAGAGTTTCCCAATAACATTTCTTGTTTACTCCAGCAAACAAAGGCAACCATAAAAATCTCATTGGGAAGTTTGCATCCCACAAGCCTAGAATCCTAGCAATATCCTTTTGTAATCTAGGTTGTGTATTGAGGAAGAACACTTTTGACTTCCTCCAATTAATATTTTGCCCTGAGGCATTGCAGTATGAATTTAATAAGGATCAAATCACCTTGGCTTCCCTTCTACAAGCCTACCCAAACAACATTATGTCTTCTACGAATTGCTGATGAGTAACCATCGCAATACCAAGAGCCCCCTCCATACCCACCCATTTCCTTTTCATTCTGAGATTATTTATGCTTCTTCCAAGAGCTTCAATCATTATAATTAAAAGAAAGGGTGAGAGTGGGTCACCATCTCGTAATCCCCTATTCGTAGCAAAAAATCCTTGCGGGGCACCATTGTACTGGGACTGAGAATTTGGGGGTAGATATGCAACCCTTTACCCATTGGACCCAATCACCCCCAAGATCAAACTTCCTCAAAACCTTTACGAGAAAATGATAATCAACCAGATCATATGCTTTCAAGATATCCAGTTTTATTATCTTGCTCACATTCCTAGCCTTTCTTTCTGTATGGATAGCTTCATGGGCTGCTATAATAACTTCCACAATTGATCTAACAAGAGAAAAACCACTTTGTTTAGCTGAAATGAGTTATAGCAGGACCTCTTTCAATCTATTTGCCATAACTTTGGTGACAATCTTATACACCGCATTATAGAGAGAGATTGCTTTGAAATCATTCATCGCTCGGGGATCCTTAATTTTTTGGAATTAAAGCTAGGAAAGTGTGGTTTAGAACACCCAACATAGTAGTTTTCTTTCTAGATTCTTCCACTCCTCTGTGTATATTGTGGTTTTCTGTACTTCATCCAAAGATGCTTCTTCAAACAACCTAGTGTTCTGTTCTTGGCTGATCATTGAAGGGATGTAACTCAGGATCTTCTCCCTCTAATCTCTATTGTCTATGGTCTCTTTATTCAATACTGCTTCAAAAATGCTGACCGCTTCTCTATTTACTTCATCTACTACCTGGGCCATTCCTCCATCATCCTTGTTAATTTCCACTACCCTATTCCTACTTCTATTTGCAGCTGAAGTCTTATGGAAATATTTTGTATTTCTGCCCCCTTCCTGCAACCAGATTTCCTTGGACTTCTGTCGCCAGTAGCATTCTTTCCTAGCAAGTATCTCCGACGGCTCTTGTTTCAACCTCTTTTTTGATTCAAAATTGTTTGCACTCATACCTTTTTTGATCACTTCTTCGTCTAGCTTTCTTAGCTCCTTTTGAATCCCGTCCTTTTCCTTGAAGATATCTTTAAAGTGGGTTCTGTTCCATTCCTTCAATTTGCTCGTCACTTAACTTAATTTTTTTCTCAACTGAAACAACTGAGAGTGATTACCTACATTGACTTTATTCCACCAATCCTTTAAAAGATTCTTCAAAGCATCCCTCAACTACATATTTTTGTTGAATTTTGAGTAACTGCGTGATAGATCTGCTACCTCTGATGATGCCTGGTTTCTATTCAGCGATTCTACTTCTTTTGGTTCCTGTTGTTTGCCTGCAGAAGTTGTGGTGGTGTCCTCTGTTTCTTCTTCACTGTGTTCCTCATGTCTGCTGTTGCTGTGTGATATTCCCTTTATGCTATGTTCCTTCATCATCGCAGTTCTTTCATGGTGGAAGAATTTCTTATTGTATATGTTGGTGCTGACTAAGCTATGCCGTACGTTCCTTTATGATGACTTGGCATTGTTGAAGTGTCACCTGCTGTTTCGAGAGTATATGCGGATAATTATTTTGGTTGTGCCGTTTAGTTACCAAGCATCGCCGATAGTCTTCATGGTGCCAAAGGTTGTTATTGTGTTAACACAACACTCTTTACGAGTGTATCAGTTCATATTACCTTCACGGTGGAAGTTTGTAATGACAAGAGTCATGTCGTTAGTGATAGCCCATACTTGGCATACCACGATCTTTCATGTTTCGGATTCATTCATTCTTGTGTGGAAAAAGTTTATCAGAGCTTATCGAAGAATATAGATGATTTGGTGCATTGAGTAATTTTAGATGATTTAGAACTCTTTACTAAAGTTTCACAGATAATATATAATATGCTCTTTGTGTGAGCCATGTGAAGGAGCAGTTCTGTGTATTGCATTTAATATGTGATTATCTTATATCTTTGTAGTGTGATTAAAACAGTCATTTTCTGTTGTTATCTTTGTATCCGATCAATGGATGATTGTCTAGTAGGCTTTGTTATTAATTTTGTTCAAAGTTGAATTCAAGCTTATTGATTCTCAGGCTGAAGATATCAATAAGGAGAAAGTATTTGTAATTGGTTTTGAAAAACTAAATAAAGGCATCATCGGTTTTTGTGGGCTGGGTTGTTTCCCTCGATGAGGAGGGTTTTTCCTAGGATAACCTCTTGTGTTATCTGTTGTTTTTGATTATTGTATTTCATTTGTTGCAATCTTATATTTCTGGTTCTTAAATTTAACGTGCTATTAGAGTGGGTCTAAGGAGTCGATCCAGAACCAGAAGTATTATTATACTTGTTCTATTTGGTCTACTTTTAGTTGATTGTTTGCAACTATCAACAATGTTGAATGGTTCGAAAGTTGAAGTTATATTAGATGACTTTTCAAACTTCTCTTCATGGAAGTTTAGGATTCTAATTGCACTTGAGGAGAATGACCTTCTTGTTTATGTGAATTCTGATCCAACTGAAACCTTCTGATGATACTGAGAAAACTCAATGGAGGAAGAACAAGATCATGGCAAAGAAGATTCTGATTGATTTGGTTAAGGATCATCTTCTAAGTTGAATTCAGCCAGAGAGATGTTTCAGACTTTGAAGGACCTTTATGAATTCAACAACATCAGTAGAGTTCTAGCTCTGAGGTGTCAACTTTTGCATGTCAAAATGGCTAGAGGAGAGTCATTTATTTTATACTTCATGAAAATTACAGAGTTAAAGGATCAGTTGAGTGCTATTGGAGAATCTTTTGCAGATAAGGATTTGGTCATGCTTGCCATGAATGGACTTCCCCACTCTTGGGAATCCTTCATTCAAGGTGTCAGAGGGAGAGATGATCTTCCTAAATTTGATAGGTTGAGAGCTGATTGCATTCAAGAAGAATGCAGGCTCGAAGCTACAGGCAATGGACGTAAAAATTATCATGAAGATGATCATGTACTTGTTGCCCACACTTCAAAAGGAAAAGGAAAGAAAGGTAATATCAAAAGATTCAGAGATAAGAACTTTGAGTCAGCTCCTATTTCTAAGAAAAAGGAGGATCTTTCTCAGATCCAATGTTTTAGATGTGACAAATTCAGACACTTTGCTAGGGATTGTACTACAAGACCAAAGTGTCAAGTAGCTGTTGCAAATGTAGAAAATTCTTCTCCTCAAAAGGAGTCAAGTGAAAATTCAGAGGGATTTTGTTTTATTTCTGCACTTTCTAGCAATGTTCCCACTAATAGTGATACATGGCTGATTGATAGTGGAGCATTTCGTCATATTACTGGTTATCGTGAGCATCTCTTCATCTTAAAAGAAAAGATTCTCATCTTCAAGTCATTATTGGTGATGATGCAAGTTATTTCGTGAAGGGTGTTGGTTTTACTTCCTTCCAATTGGATTCCAGAGTTTCTCTACACTTAAGGATGTTCTTTTTGTTCCTGGCATTAAGAGGAATCTGATTTCTATATCTGCATTAGAAGACAAGGGTTATCATGTTGCCTTTTCTGATGGAAAAGTTCTAGCATGGAAAAACACCATTCAATCAGCTCGTGAGATTGGTGTGCATCATGACAACCTTTACAAGCTTTCAGCATGTCCTATTCAAGCTTTAGCTCATGACTCTTCTAGCTCAAGTGAGCTGTGGCACAAAAGATTTGGACATCTAAATTTCAGAATTTTATCTTCTATGGAGAAGGTTGTGGTTGATCTTCTGAAGCTGAAACAAAATCATGAAGGTGTCTGCAAGGGATGCACTATAGATAAGAATATTAAAAGTACTTTTCATAGTAGTGAAAGTAGAGCAAAGGAAATCCTAGAGTTAATTCATTATGATTTATGTGGTCTTATGTCAATTGGTTCCATTAGTGGTTTTTGGTATTATGTTACCTTCATTGATGACTTTTCTTGTAAGCGTTGGATTTATTTTCTTAAGTCTGAAGAATTTGATGATGTGCTGTCCCGTTTTAAAGAATTCAAAGCATTTGTTGAAAATTTATCTAACAAGAAGATTAAGATTTAAAAAAAGATTTGATAATGGAGGGGAATATGTTTCTGGTATTTTTCATAACTTTTGTGTTGAAGTTGGGATTAAGAGGGAGTTTTGTGTCCCCTATAATCCTCAACAAAACGGTGTAGCTGAAAGAAAGAACAAGACAATTGTTGAGTCAGCGAAGGCTATGATTCATGATCAAAGCCTTCAAACTTTTCTATGGGCCGAGGCTTGAAGGACAACAACTCTCATTCAAAATCGTAGCCCTCATCAGATTCTAAACAACATAACTCCAGAAAAAGCTTTTACAAGTATCAAATCAAATATTAGTTATTTCAGAATCTTTGGATGCCCTGTTTACATTCATGTTCCAAAAGAGAAGAGAACAAAGTTAGAACGATCAGGGAAGAAAGGCATCTTTGTTGGTTATAGTGATTCTTCAAAAGCATACAAAATCTACATTCCAGGTCAAAAGCAAATAGAAATCAGTAGGGATGTTTCTTTTGATGAAGATGTAGCTTGCAAGAAATCCAAAGAGTCTAACATGGAATCCGATAGAGAAGACTTTGAGCATCCTCAAGATTTAGATATGGCTGATCTGGATCCACCTTCAGAGATTCAGAGGGAGAATATGGATTTAGAAGACTTCGTTGATCTAGTTGATTCTATAGACACTTAAGAAAGTCCCATTAATAGCCCAACTAATAAGAAAAGGCCTTTGTGGGCCAGAAACACTATGGAAGAGGCTGAAAATTATATAGCTCCTCGTGACACTTTCAGAGAGAGTAAGAGGCCTCACAAGTATGCAAGCTATGTAACTTTGAGCCACATTATAGCATCCGAGCCTTCTAGTGTTGAAGAAGCTTCAAATCAGCAAGTGTGGAAGGATGCCATGATGGAAGAGTATCAATATATCATAAAAAATGATGTGTCGGACATTGGTCCAAGGCCTAAAGATAAATCAGTAGTTTCTTCTAAATGGTTGTTTAAGATTAAACATATAGCTGATGGAAGTATAGAAAAACATAAAGCCAGATTTGTAGCTAGAAGTTTTTCACAAAAATGAAGGCATAGACTTTGAAGAGACTTTTGCTCCAGTAGCTCATTACACTTCCATCAGAACCATCATAGCTATTGCAACAGTGAAGGGTTGGAAATTTCATCAAATGGATGTGAAAACAACCTTCTTAAATGGGATAATTGAAGAGGAAGTATACATAGAGCAGCTAGAGGGCTTTGTGATTCATGATAGGGAGTCACATGTATGTAGGCTGAAAAAAGCGTTGTATGGTCTTAAACAAGCTCCTTGTGCTTGGTATGAGATGTAGTTTGGGCTTTCAAAAGAATGACGCTGATCCAAATTTATACTTCAAGGTATGTGATATCAAAGTGCTGATTTTAGTTTTGTATGTTGATGATTTATTTCTCATTGGTGATGATGATCTCTTGTCAAATGTAAGAAGGAGTTAGCTTCAGAATTTGAAATGAAGGATCTTGGTTTGTTACACTATTTTCTTGGGCTCGAGGTATGGAAAAGATCAAATGAAATCATATTGAGTCAAGGCAAATATGCAATTGATATTGTGAAGAGATTTGACATGTTAGAATGTAAATCTATGGTGACTCCTATGGAAGTAAATCTGAAAAAGTTACACGAGGATGCAACTACTTCATATTTAATAGATCATTCTATGTACAAGCAATTAATTGGCTCCTTAATGTATTTGGTTAACACAAGGGCCTAATATATGTTATGCAGTTAATACCTTGAGTCAGTTCATGTGTGAACCAAGGCAAATTCACCTTGTGCCAGCCAAACACATATTGAGATATGTTCGTGGTACAGTGGGTTATGACTTAAAATAGTCTTCATGTGTAGAGCTGAACTTGCAGGGGTTCTCTGATTCAGATTGAGCAAGGTGTGTGCCTGATAGGAAGACCACTTCACGGTGTTGTTTCAACCTAGGTTCATCTATGATTTCTTGGTGTAGCAGGAAATAGTTTTGTGTTGCTTAGCGTACAGCTGAAGAAGAATATGTTGCAACATGTGTGGCTGCAAGAGAAGCTGTGTGGTTTCGAAAATTGCTTGCAGGTTTGTTTGGGCAGCCTTTGGAACCTACAGTGATTCTGTGTGATAACCAAAGTTGTGTGAAGCTTTCGATTAATCTAGTTTTTCATGATAGAACCAAACATGTGGAATTAAATATCATTACTTGAGAGATGAGCTCAAGTACATTTCTATAGAGGAGCAGACTACAGACATTCTCACCAAGCCGCTTCTGAGAGTGAAGTTTTGTTACTTCCGGGATAAGCTTGGTATCGTGGAGAGTGATGCTCTTGTTGAGAGAGAGTCTCAGCTTCAGTGATTCTTTGCATATGTTAATGAGTTCTTCTCTATGAGAGAAGTTCAAGGTGAAATCACTTGTTAATGAGTTCTTCTCTGTGAGAGAAGTTCGAGGTCCAATCCCTTGTTAATGAGTTCTTCTCTATGAGAGAAGTTTGAGGTGCAATCCCTTGTTAATGAGTTCTTCTCTGCGAGAGAAGTTTGAGGTGAAATCCCTTGTTCCACCCTTTGGGAGTAGCTATGGTGGATCCACCCTTTGGGAGTAGCCATGGTGAGTCATGTGTGTGACTCCATGACTAATTTTTGTATTTTTTGATTCACCCTCTAGGAGTAGCTATGGTGAATATTGTTATGCTTAGATAACAATTTTATTGAGAAAATCTATGATGAGATTTGTTTTGTTGACATTCTTTTTGGTTGCAACTACATGCACTTGTCATGAGATGACAATCTGAAGATCTCTCTCTTGCTAAGAGGGAGTGTAGAATTTTGAGTAGCTGTGTGATAGATCTTCTACCCTCTGATGATGCTTGGTTTTTATTCAGCGATTCTACTTCTTTTGGTTCTCGTTGTTTGCCTACAAAAGTTGTGGTGGTGTCCTCTGTTTCTTCTTCACCGTGTTCCTCATGTTTGCTATTGCTATGCGATATTCCCTTTATGCTCCGTTCCTTCATCATCGCAGTTCTTTCATGGTGGAAGAATTTCTTATAGTATATGTTGGTGTTGACTAAGCTATGCCGTATGTATCCTTTACGATGACTTGGCATCGTTGAAGTCTCACCTGCTGTTTCAAGAGTATATGTGGATAATTATTTTGGTTGTGCCGTTTAGTTACCAAGCAATCACCGATAGTCTTCATGGTGCCAATGGTTGTTATTGTGTTAACGCACAACACTCTTTATGAGTGTATCGGTACATATTACCTTCACGGTGGAAGTTTGTAACGGCAAGAGTCTTGCCGTTAGCAATAGCCCATACTTGGCATACCGCGATCTTTCATGTTTCGGATTCATTCATTCTTGTGTGGAAAAAGTTTATCAGAGCTTATTGAAGAATATAGATGATTTGGTGCGTTGAATAATTTTAGATGATTTAGAACTCTGTATTGAAGTTTTGCAGATAATATATAATATGCTCTTTGTGTGAGCCATGTGAAGGAGCAGTTCTGTGTATTGCATTTAATATGCGATTATCTTATATCTGTGTAGTGTGATTAAAACAGTCATTTTCTGTTGTTATCTTTGTATCCAATCAGTGGATGATCGTCTAGCAGGCTTTGTTATTAATTTTGTTCAAAGTTGAACTCAAGCTTCTTGATTCTCAGGCTGAAGATATCAATAAGGAGAAAGTATTTGTAATTGGTTTTGAAAAACTGAACAAAGGCATCATCGGTTTTTGTGGGCTGGGTTGTTTCCCTCGATGAGGAGGGTTTTCCCAGGATAACCTCTTGTGTTATGTGTTGTTTTTGATTATTGTATTTCATTTGTTGCAATCTTATATTTCTGGTTCTTAAATTTAACAATTTTTTAACTCAAAGGAGCATCTTTCTGGTAGTTTCTCAGGTATTATTTGTAGTTGCAATGGGTAGTGATCTGAACCCGTGAATGGTAATACGGTTGCTTTATGCGCCAGTTTGATTCTTCCCCACTCACCAGCAAACAAAAAATGATCCAATCTTTCAGCTATACTTGTAAATCCTTTCCTTCTGTTCATCCAAGTATAAATGCCATTCTTTGGCTGAGTGTGTCTCAAATGATTCTAATCTATAAACTCTGAAAATCCAATTGAACTTGGGATAATTGCATCATTCCCCCATATTTTTCTGCATTACTCATTGTAGCATTGAAATTGCCAGCCATGACCACTCTTTCACCTTCAAGGTTCTGAAGAGCATTTGGGATTTGAGTCCAAACCAGTCTTTTGCTGACTGTGGAAACATGCCCATAAATATTGAAGATAAAGAAACTTTCCTTCCCTTGTAGAATCTTCATTTTCACCGGCTGCCAATTTTGACTGTCCTTCACCAGCTCCCCTATTAAATTAACAGGATTTCATAACACTTCCAGACCAGTCAATGCACCAATCACTTGAACAAAGACACCATCCTCTGAGTCCAATTCTTCATTCTTTTCTTACTTTCCTCCCGGCTCCATTTTGTTTCTTGTAATAGCATAACATTTGCTTTAGCTTGGTCAATTTGGTGCTTGACCATACACCACTTGTTAGGGGCATTAACATTCCAAGTAATTTCCCTCATTGCTCACATGCCACTTGTTAGGGGCATTAACATTCCAAATAATTGCCCTCATTGCACTTTGGGATGGATAATCTCCTTCCCAGATCTTAATTTTCTCTGGCCCTTTGCATTTGCTGCCATCTTAAGTTTTTTGTTGTTAGTTTTTGGCCCCCTTTTCCCTATCTGCTTAATGTTGGGTTTCTATAATTTTGATTGAGTTTGCTCAATGGCCCTTTCTTCCAAGAACTCTCCTTCCTCCTCATACACTTTCCTCCTCTGTTTTCAAATCTACCCTTATTTCTTCCTCAACTGAATTTTCTGCACTGCCATTCTAAGGACCAAAGCCCTTGTCTAGGACCTCTATCAGTTCCTTATCTGTCACCCCCAACTCCTCACCTAGATTTGGATTTTTGGTCCCTGCTAGGATATCTTCCCCTTCCAGGTTGTTCTTCTCCTTCTCCCCCTGATCTGGTTCCTGATCATGCTCCATGAAACGAAAATTTGAGAGGATGCCAGCTACAGTTGTGCCCTCTGGCATGTCTCCATTCTAGATGTGGACTAGCTCCACCCACCTATTATTGTCCCCATTTTTCTATGTGCAACATTACTCACCTCCTCTATGCTCTGACTGTTGGCCATCTTCTCCTCTTCCTCTTCTTCATTTTGGACTGACTCAGCACTGTTGGATGATTTGCTTTGTTTTTTTCGTTATGCAAAATGGCCTAGAATCTGCTGTGATTTTTTTTGTGTTGTCATCATACTAAATTTATTCCCTTTTTGGCATGCAGTGAATTACAAGAACTCAATATTGGCCTTTTCCAGATAACGGCTTCACTTGTCCAGAAACAATCACGATGACTTTCCTACTCATTCATCTTTCCTTTCGTTTCTACCATGGCAACTATGGGGAATAATTTCAGTTCTAGTATCCCACAAGGAGTTTCTGATGTGCCCTCAGAGCCTATGAGAACCTTCCAAGTGGTGGTAGCTGCGACATCAGCAATGGGCATTGGAAAGGATGGGAAGCTTCCATGGAAACTACCTTCAGATCTGAAGTTCTTCAAGGAAGTCACATCTCACACCTCAGTTCCTTCAAAGAAGAATGCCATCATAATGGGACGCAGGACATGGGAAAGCATTCCAAACAAGAATCAGCCTCTTCCAGGCCGTTTGAATGTTGTGCTAAGTTGGTCAGGTAGCTTTGACATTGGTAGCTTTGACATTGCGACCATGGAGATGTAGTTATGTGTGGGAGCTTGCATTCTGCTCTTCAGATGCTTGCAGCTCCTCCATATGCTGTGTTTATAGAGACTGTATTTGTCATTGGAGATGGTCAAGTTTTTAGGTACACCCATTGGTATCTCAAATGCAGTGGTTTATCTCACAATTTTAGCTTTAGTATGTCATCAGATTGCACTAAAACAGTTCCATTTATGACTTTTTTCAGGGAAGCTCTCATTGAACCTAATTGTGATGCAATCCACATCACTGAAATAGAGACTCCATTTGAATGTGACACATTCATGCCTCCCATAGATAAATCTAAATTTCGGCCTTTGTATTCATTATCAGCGTTTGTGGAAAATGATATTCGATTTTCTTTCACAACCTATGTTCGATTTGGAAACTCTTCTAGTGTGGACACCTTAGTGTCTTCTCAAAGCTTTGGCAATGGATCTACAACCAAGAATATATATGACGGGTTTGAATCTTGGCGGTATCAGTTTCTTCCCAAATTCATCTTTGAAAGACATGAGGAGTATTTTTATCTTAGGTTGATACAGGATATCATTTCAAATGGCATTGACAAGGGAGATCGGACAGGAACCGGCACACTGTCAAAATTTGGTTGTCAGGTTTTTTTTTCTTGTTTTTTAGTGAATTAAATTTGCTTTGGTTATTGATTTATTGTTTACTTATTTAACAGAGTTAAATGAATAGACTCTTGGAATTGCTAATCTTGTTTCTGATGTATATTTCTTGTATGATTTTAAACCACAAGAGGCTCCTATAAAAATTCATGTTTCCAGATGCGGTTTAATCTACGCAAGTGTTTTCCACTTCTAACAACAAAGGTGATAAGCTGTCTTTGTCCATCTTAAACTATGTGTTGTCTTATTGTGATTATATGCTTCAGTCAAGTTTTCATTTTTCCTTTAAAGACATACAAGAATGATTACAAGTCTGTTCTGTTCATTTTCATGGTTTGGAAGTCTGTATTATTGACTGTACTGTTTCATGTATTACCATAGCGAGTTTTCTGGCGTGGAGTGGTCGAGGAACTTCTATGGTTCATAAGTGGTTCAACAAATGCAAAGGTAAATTTCAAATTGCTATATACAGTGACATTAAGCTCTCTGAAAAAATATTTAATTGATTAAGATGTATGAAAGTTAATATGGCAAATGAGCTGATAGCATTCCAAGGATATCTCAGATGCTAGGTGAAGGGTGCTCAATTGACCAATTGACCAGTCTGGTATTTGTCTTAATATATCAAACAAAAATGAAAGAGGCTTGATTCTTTCCTCAATGACAATGTTTGTAATTTTCTGTTTTTGTATTTTGTGAAAAAAGTGAACTTTCACATACAACTGTTCACATTTTTTTTTTAATACAATTAACCCCATTTTCTATCTCATTCTTTATGCACATATTTCTCCTTGTTTTTCTATGAAGAGTTTCATCTTTGTGCTTTTCAAGAAGTTTTGCTTTTGTCATTTGAGATTTGGGTTCTCTAGAGAAGTTTTCTAATCTCAGCTTACCATTTATTTGGGAATCCATTTGATCATTTTATTTTTTTTCATTTGGATTCATTTGGTATTGGCATCTTCCATAGCTACCAAGAGACCTTGGACATAGAGATGAAGATATCATTTTTTAAATAGGGTATGGGACTATAAGAAGGCTATGGCTATATTTATATTATATTCACCAGGTAATAAGGGCATCTTTCTCCCAATCCCTAAATCTGATTGTTTTGGTGACTATTTTATCATCTATACCTAGGTTTGGTGTTTGGGGTTTGGGTACGTTGGTATGGCTTTTCTTCTTTGGGCAAGAGTATTGGTTGAGATTCATCCTGTTGAGTGGTTGAGATTCTCTTTCATTTTTAGAAACTTCTCATGGCAACTTTCATTTCTTTACTCTTTCTTTTAATTGGAAAGTTTTGCACATGAGATTGAATGGGTTATTTTATTAATTAAAAGTATTTAGAAAACTTTTAATTAATTGATTTGATTTGAATAACCTTTTATGCTCAATCAATTGATTTATTTGATTATTTGATGATTGATTTAATTATGCAAGCCAATTGATTTAATTACTTACATAATTATGTCTAGCATATTTGTTTGAATTGATTAATTGAAATTAGGGGCACTTAGTTAGCTAGACCAGTTTTAGGTGATTACAGAAAGCAGTAAATATTAGAATAATATCTCCGTAATATCCTATTTATTATTATTTTAATGGTCAATATTGTAAATCTTGTAAATATTAGAATGTTTCTAATATTGTAAATACTTTTTTGTTATTAGAATGTTTCTAGTAACAACGATTGTTTCATAATAGAAACATCATCTTTGTAAACTATAGAGTGTCTTGCTCATTCATTAATTTATCAAATATTTTACCAATTACCTGTGTAATTTGGTATTAGAGTCAAATTATTTTTTTCTTGAAAATTTATAATTTCTTAATTGAAATTATCGGCTCTAAATTTTCAAAATAATTTTAGATTCTAAATTTTCAAAATAATTCTAGATTTTTTTGCAGAAATTTGTTTTTGCAAAACTCGACTAGGATTTTCACGTCACTATTGATGTCATTTATGCAACTATTTTGGGTTGAGAGTTTCTGCTCGCGGCTTATTTTCCTGCCTCATGGCTTGTTTTTTTGCTGAAAACCCATGTTTATTTTGCAGTTTCTACTACTTGACACCTTGTCGACCAAGTTCATGTTCGTTTGTTTGCAGACATACATGATTTTCGTGGCCTTTGCACCATAGTTGGCATACTCGCCGAGTTTTTTAGCTCGGCCAAATTTTCAGCTAAAAATTTGCATGAAAACTCGCCGAGTTTTTTGGAAAAACTCTCCTGCGCAGCAACGTTAGGGTTTGAACGCCAAAAACGGCATTTTTGGGCACAATCTTTCATTTGTAGCGTTTTGTTCTTTGAGTAGAGGAGGAAAGTTTCCAATTTTCCAGTTCAGGGGTGGGAGGATCTATACAAATATAACATTTAAGTATAAGTTTCTTATACTTTAAGTTATATTTGTATAAATACTTTCAGGATGTTTGAGATAGGTTCCAGCGTAATAGGAGTTAAGATGCAGTTTCTAGATTTTGGGGGTTTTTGAAAAATTCTAGACTTAGCCAAATTTCAGGATTCAACAAGCCTTCAGTAGGGTTACCTCCCACAAAGACTTAGCCAAATTTTAGGATTCAGCAAGCCTTCAACAGGGTTACCTCCCACAATCCATCATGGGTTTCTAAGGTCAAACTGAAGCTGGCAAAAGGATTCCCAAAGGGTTTTAACTCGTTTTATCACAAATCACTTGGTTTCGACCCCATCTCTATGATAGACTTAGCTTAGCTCTCGCCCAAATCCTAGACAAACATGACTTCCCAACATGCCAAAATCACTCAAACCTCATTTGCCGGACCTAGGGACTTGAAAACAGACACCAACAAAGACTACCTAAGACCTAGTTATGAAGACTTTGACATTTGGCATTGAGCAATGATCAAGCATCATAGATTCATGCTATGAAATGACTTAGTTTTACAATTATGTATATTTCTCTTATTTTTTTGTATATATAATGCATAGGAGGCACAGTCACGTGACTCACGCCCATCACAAGGTTCCTCTTCTAGGATTAGACCCTCTCCCTTATATGCTAGTAGAGCTGAGAAGAGGAAGATGTGATTGTAATGATTTCACATTGGATGACATTGAGTTGAATGAGTAGTCATTGCTAGTGCCAGGAGAAGCTAGAGGCAGAGGTACATCTAGGATGGAGGACGAGCCACAGATTGGGTCAGTCGTCAGACATACCGAGCGAGGAGGCACAGTCATGCCAAGTGCAGACTTCTAGGACTAGACCCTCTAGTTCTACCTCTCCCTTAGTTTGTACTAGAGCTGGGAAGAGGAAGATGTAATTGTAATGATGTATTTACTTTTAGTTTTACATAAATTATTTACTATTTTGCTTCTAGCCATCAGCATTCCTCACAAGAATGCAATTTTGTACCCACTTTGTGTTTAAATATATCTATACTAAGCTTGTTTCTTTTGTGTTCTCATTTATTGACTCATTGTATGCATCTTCCCATTGAATTTTGAAAAAAAAAATGCATTTCTAATTAAATTTAGGCAATTTTTTAAGTTCCCGAGTTTTTGCTAAAAACTGGCCGAGTTTTTCCCGATTTTTTTTTTCAAGCCTTGGCAAGTTTTCCAACTATGCTTTGCGCTGTTAAAGTATTGTTCGTTCATGTTTAATAAACGACGAGACAATCATGATATGCATATAAATATAGATATATTTATATATATATATATACTATATAATATAATTGAAAAGTAAGTATATATTAATATGCACATGTGTGAACTTATATATATATATATTATACAAAGTATGAATAAACTATTGGTTAAGATATGTTAACTAATAGTTATGTAATGAAGTGACATGACCATAAGTATATACGGTCATGTCTATTCATTACATGACTATTCAATATATACATATACCCTATTGTTATTGTAGAATCAATCAATAACGAAGGCAATTGTATTCTACAATCACAATAGTAATCTATTTCACTATAGCAGTCACATATATTCTCTATAGGACGATCCAGATTTATCAACATGGTATCAGAGCCAGGTTCCTTCATGAGAAGCTTAACCGCTTGAAGGAAGATCAATTTAGATTCTGGACAGAGAATGACATAGAATGAATATGAAATGACTTTATGAAAATGTGGAATAATTTCAGAGGAGAACGATTTATGAGAAAAATCCTTTCGTCGGGGAACATGCATCTGACCTAGTGGATTCCGTTCAATTTAAATACAAGCATAGTGAAATGAATTGAAGAGGACTGAGAATATTTCGTCAGGTCTTCCTAATAAACTTGAATTTGTGGTGATCGCAATCCGAGCTAACCGTTCATCAATGTTTTATGGGAAGTTTTATTTGTATGAAGAGAACATCCTCGGTCTGCAATAGAACGAAGACTAATATATTTTCATACAGTTTCACAAGTGGCATATAGCAGGGACTAACCATCAGATTCGAGGATGGTGAACATGCATTCACTCAGCTGTGAATAGTACATGAAGATTGGTTGTCTTAGATAAATTTGAGAACAATAAATCCGCAGATGGATATATCTATGCTCGATAAAATCATCTAAAAATTAGAAAAGATGAAAAACATCATTTCATATTATCCCATGCGTATCTCGGTGAAGGAGAACCCATGCTCGCTGATATAAAATATGGTGAATGTGTTTGTGTAAGTTAAAATCTATTTAGAAGAACCACGAGGCTGCGCATGTAACAATGGAATGGGATTGGAAAGGTGAAAGACTGAGAAGAACAATCCAGAATATCATTATGAATAATACTGCTTGATGATGCTGGTTCTCATGGACGGGAAATTGGAGGGTAGTTGGTATAAAATTGATCTGTTTGCCAAGTGAGTGACACCCAGTAATGGATTCTGAGTTGAAATTGGGCAAGAAGTATACAATGTCTGACTGGTTGGGCTCTGCTGCATAGAACCCAGATCTGGTCTACAATCAATAACCCAGTTTCTATCTGGTCTACTATTGAGAATCCAGCTGTAACTGCTTTGCAATCAAGAAGCCAGTTATAACGTAATCTTCAATCAGGAAACCTATTTATAATCTCAGGAATCCAGAAGTTCGTGTAAAGATTCGTAGCAGTGGAGGCCAATGCCGGACTTGTTGCAGGTTCCCACAACAGGAATGAGCTCGTAGTGATCAGGGGTGACGAACTTGGTGTAAGTCTACTGCCGCAAAATCCATTTTATTTTTGAAACCCGTTTAATGCAATTTGAGTGTGACATCCAGACTGAATCCAAGTAAGTGCAAATCCATTGCCCCTTTGTACAACTGATTCACAAAATGTATATGGATATTTCGGGGGAACAACAAGTTATATGGATGGGTGCTCTTTCTATGTATACACAATACTAGTGAACATAAACGTGTTGCTACTATGTGAAGGCATGATCACTACTTGAGAAAAACATTCACGTGTGTTGACACGGATTGCACCATCGTCACCAATAAAATGGAATTACAACAATCTATCACCTCAGGAATACATGGAGGTCAGATGAACATAGCGGTGGAGATTAGTCTTGAAATATTAAACTATGTTACCAATCATCATTTGAGTGAGTGATGACTAATCACTAAAGATTATTAAATTAAACAAATAAAGAGAAAAAAACCCCCTGGTATAATGCCCCTTCGCAGGTGAAGAGATGTGATTGTTGTGTCACAAATGTATACATACAAGATTGACTCATCCAAAAGGGCATTGCATTTTAGATTATTTCCCCGACCTCTATATATCACGGGATAGTTCGAAATCCACAGAAAGCAATTCAAGCACTGAAAAATCTAACTGGGCCATAAGAAGACAAGTTGATTAGTCTTGGTAATTAAGTGGTGTAGTGGTATGCCATAAGAAGACACTATGATAAGACATGTCTTTAGAATTAAACCTTCCCAATCTATAAAATGAGGTTCGGGTCATTAGAAGAATAATCGTCAAATAAGATATTATGAAAAAGAGCACGAATGGATAATGAATAAAGAATAGGAGATTGATCCTTGATGCACTCAGGTTGAAGACATTATTGAGTGGATAACTCAAAATAATAATAAAAAATAAAATTTCATTGAACATTTAAGAATTAATGAGATTTGATGAAGCTTGTAGTATTAATGGTGGAACACAAATATGGCATCATCGAAAAATTTAAGATAAGTATTCTATGCTTTATTAATACATATGAATTTTCAATTTGTAATTCATTAAATAATAAATCTTGTATGCTTCTATCATTTGTATTCTTGTACGAGATAGTTTAGCTTTATAAACTATTTGTAATCTATCTCTAACATACTTTCAGGATAAAAGCATATGAAATTCAGATTCAGAGAAAGTCTGACATTTTCAAGAGGTCAAGAAGTTGATTAACTTGAGCTTCAGAGGGAGCATATGATTCAGTTAACTTGTGACAATCTCAATCGCATTGATTGAGAGGGAGTTCACTATTGAAGGTAAAACAATTATGAGATTATAGTAGTGGAAACTAGTGGACAGAATCACAGATGAGATTCACATGGATAGAATCTCTGCTTGAAGTAATTCATACATCTCGAGACTACAGTTCATTAAGATGAACATCATACTAGAGGTCCTTATTATCTTCCCTCAAGTCCAAGAGGGAGTGTTAATGTTATGGCCTTGAAAAAGATCAAAATGCATCCTATGCTAATCCGCAGCCTTATGGAAACCCAGTATGAGATATCGATTCTCTCAGGAAGAAAAGTATATAAAAAGGGTATGCCTCCATGACAGAAGAAGAAAAAGGATATGCATCAGTGGATATGCGAGGATCTTGATTCAGAGGGAGTAGACCATGTTTTGTTGGCTCTCTAGTGATCGAGAAACTGTAGCAGAGAATTATGATGAATTACCATGTGAGAAGGCTATGCTTCCATGTCAGAGGGAGAAGCTAGAAGATCAAACTAAGATGGCATCACAGGATCGTGGTCATATTAATTCAGAGGAAGTATACCATGTGAAGATGGTTTCTCACCAAGCCCCTTGCTAGGAAGAAGATTGTGTACTTCAGATAACCTTGGTATGTTGAGAACTAAAGCCTTAAAGAAGTTCTCAAAATCAGTGATCCATCATTTTGTATCTTAATATGATTCTTGTCTGTGATAGACAAGTCTAAGGTGGAAGCCTTGGTTTTAACTCTCTGAGGAGAGTCAAGATGGATATCATATGTGTGACTTTATAGGTCCACTCATCCTGTGTTCATATTTAGAAGATGATGATTTTCTGAACATGAATACTTGTACTTAACATGAAAGGTGACGATCTTTCATGTGTGTTGGGTTACTATTTCAAGGTGACGATCTTGACAATAGTTAACCAAGCTTCAAGATCGACTCCCAAAAGGGTTTGTCCCGGATAGGACCGGACATCTTGTTGCTTATGTTATTACTTGGTGTGTAATAATTGTTAAGATAGACTCCCGAAAGGGTTTGTCCCGGATATGACCGAACATCTTAACGCTGAGATTATTACTGTGTAATAACTTGTCAAGATCGACTCCCGAAAGGGTCTGTCCCGGATGTGCCGGATATCTTGATGTCTATCATGATCGACTCCTGAAAGGGTCTATCCCGGATGTGCTGGATATCATGATATGAAAAGATTCTACAAATTCTATTAAACTCTCTCTCAAGAGGGAGTGTTAAAGTATTGTTTGTTTGTGTTTAATAAACGACGAGACAATCATGATATGCATATAAATATAGATATATTTATATATATATATATATATATATATACTATATAATATAATTGAAAAGTAAGTATATATTAATATGCACATGTGTGAACTTATATATATATATATATATATTATACAAAGTATGAATAAACTATTGGTTAAGATATGTTAACTAATAGTTATGTAATGAAGTGACATGACCATAAGTATATACGGTCATGTCTATTCATTACATGACTATTCAATATATACATATACCCTATTGTTATTGTAGAATCAATCAATAACGAAGGCAATTGTATTCTACAATCACAATAGTAATCTATTTCACTACAGCAGTCACATATATTCTCTATAGGACGATCCAGATTTATCAACATGCGTGACCATTTTCAAGGCTTTCTTTGCAACGCGTCTGGCTTGGGTATCGATTCTTGTTCGTAGGGTCCTCTTTGTCTACTCGTGACAGGTCTGTGCATAGTTTTTACAAATGTCTGTTCTTCATCTGCGACTTTGCAAATCCACGACCAATGATTGCATTTTTTCAACCATTCCTGTGGTTGTCTATGGTGAACAAAGGACCTATTTTTGCCGCCTAAGGTTTTACAAACCCCCAATTTTTTCTTCTATGGCCCGTGCTTCGTTTTTTGAAGCCTTTCTAGGTTTTTTTTCTAGCCGACTAGGGTTTGTCCAAAACCCTTAAACTTTTTAGACGGATTCGATTTTTGGTTGTAGTTTCTTGGTGGGTTTTTTCAAGAGCTTTTTTGGGTTTCTCTCAAAATTTTTTGGGTCTTCCAAAATTCTTGCATTGAGATTTGTGCCCATAAATTTGTTGCTCAAACTCAAAATTAGTGCCCGTTTTCTGCTAGTCTTGTTCAAAAGGCAATTTTTGTGCATTACTTTGCCTCAATATTTGTGCCACCATTTGGTCAACCACCTTTGACCTTAGTATTCTGCAATGGCATCTTTGACGAATATTCTGCTTGAGGGGAGTCAGAAATTCAACTACAGAAACTACAATACTTGGAAACAACGTATGATGCCGATCTTTGAATACAAATGTCTTGACAAAATTGTTTTGGGCAAGACTACTCGTCCTGAAGATGAAGGCAAGGAACATGACAAATTTGATGAGCAAAATCGGGAAGTTGTTATGCTCATCAAACTTTCGGTCATTGATGATTAGCTACCACAGGTTTCTTTCGGCAAATCAACTGCTGAAATTTGGATACATCTCAAAGGTGTGCATGAAACCTCTAATAAGAGCTGTGCGTTCTTCTTGAAGAACATGCTCTTCACGATCATGATGGATGAACAAGTGTCCCTACAGGACCATCTCAATAAAATCAAAGACATTCATGATTAGTTGGAAGCAATCAGCTAAAAAATGGAAGAAGACATGGTGGTGATCGCCTTGAAGAGTCTACTGTCTTCCTATGAGCACTTTGTTGAGACTCTCAACATTGCTTCCACTCATACTGATGTGACACTTTTTGATATCTGCACAATGCTTTTATAGCAAGATCGCTAGAAACAACAATTTGATAGTGGTACTGGTTCATCTTCCAACACACAAGATTTCTTAGCTAACTCCTTTCATACAGATAAAGGTAACTCTTAGTTTTCTTAGTCTTCTCAACATAATCCCTTTGCTCAATCATCAGAAGGTCCAAAGAAGAAAGTTATTCAGTGCAACTACTGCCATAAGTTTGGTCATATGAAGTTGGAGTATTGTAAACGCTTTGCTGTGTAAGCCAAGCAATCTGGTTCACAACCTAAAGTGTTTGGGACTATAGGATAACTGATCTAACTGATTCACCCCCCCTCTCAGTTATTCTAACACATACTCCTATATCCATTCAGTGAAGCGCAACCGGTTGGGCTCAAAGAAAGCTGAGGACTTGGTTTACATTCATACCAACTTGCGTCTTTTGTCATGTAATGAGAATGAATACAAGGAAGGGTCAACCAAGCTTTGGGATGTAGCACCTGAGTGTGCAAACGTAGATGCAAGGCTTCATGATCTTATTACAGTCACATATGATGGTGATGATACCATGACACATGGTGCATCTAGCACAAGCGGAACCGTTCTTGGTTCAAATGATCTTGAACTTGCAGCAGTTGGAGATAATGAGAATGCGGATTTTCTTGAGAATCCTTATGATTCTCAATCTGATTAGTGAATCTTGAGTCTTGAGTCTTGAATCCTTGATCGATAAACAATGAAACATTGAATGATGAACTAAGTTTTGAGTTTGTAATTAGCTATTGAACTTCTTTCAATTTGAATATTTGTGTCTATGAAGTTTTAAGTTGAAGTTGTTGAACTATTGAATATGAAGTATCTTGAATCTTGATCAATGGTGAAGTTTCATTATTCTAATAATCTGATTCATACTATCAAATGATTTATTTTTGTATATTTCAGATTTCTTGCACTTCTTTATATATATATATATATATATATACAAGCATCCGAACGCATTTGCATCCCCTCAAAAAAAAATTTCACGCATCCGCATCCGCACCCGAATCGGCAACTTAGAATAATCTTGATATTGCTCTTCATTGAGAACAACAAACTCAACATTTAGTTTGGTGTCAATTGAATCACAATCAACTATAGTACCACTAACACTAGCCATGTCATATGTAGAAATTACCTCATCTAAAGAGTTTTCAGGTTGTGCAATTGTAACCTTTAAGTTGGCACAAAAAGACCAAATCCTAAACTTTTCTTGCACCTAATTGGTTGTGCTTAACTAAGTGGATAAAAGAGTATATACTCCTATTCTTTTTCGTTGAAGAACTTGCAACTTGTTGAATTTGCAATTTGCATACAACATATACAATTACAAAACATAAATTATAAAATATAATATATAGTAGCAAATGAAAGTTGAGAGTTAAAATAAAAAGATGCATGTTGAAAATTTGTAAGTAAATAAAGTCTTGACCATGTATGTACCATCATTTTTGAGCTTTTTTTGTACTTGTCATGAAAAGTGCAAACATTACAATTATTTGAAGGTGCAAAGTGGTTAAACTTTGTATATCTACATTTGGGAACATTCTTCTGAAATGTAGTCTTGTAGCCAACGACAATCTCTTCATCTTTACATGGTGTCACTCTCCTCAACAAAGAAAGTATGTCTAAGGTATAATATTTCAGAGACTAAGCAAATGCTAGAAGATGCAAGGGTATGGTCATTTTCTTCCAATAGTCAACGATAACCTTTTGCACTTTTTTGAGAAATGTTTTTGTGAATTCATGTTCTTTGTCTTCTATTATGGTTTTTATTTTTTCAACCATGCAGTCCATGCCATTGTAAATTTTACTTAAATGTGGGCAATCTATATCAACATACCTGATCATATTGACGATGGGCTCAATAAATTCAAAATGTATTCAGTACGAGTCCACCACTCATCATCTAGGATCAATGCTTTGATTTTTGGGGTACTCTTGGTATCTAAATGCCTCCATATGCTCCAAAGAGTGTTGATGACCATTGCGCTCAATATTTCTCCCACCTTTATAGGTTGTCTTAAGATGATTATATGTGATGCAAATCGCGTTTTGACAACTTAGCATGGTGCAAAAAATAAAACAAATTTAAATGTTAAAAGATAGATGACATGTTGCATATAAAAAATAAAAAAATAAAAAATTATATTGAAAAGTAGAACTGAAATTACCTTCAACAACTCCAAGTTAGAGAAGTTCTTGAAGATGGCTTGTGATATATAATGATTTATCAAAAATAGTTGAATCTCTTCAGCTTTTGTGGAGATTTCTTTGACCCACTTGATCTTTGTGCCAATCTTTTGGAATATCAAGTTGAGTGAGTGGAAAATACATGGTGTCCAAAAAATATGTATACATTTATTCTTAACTATGGAACCAATTGCTCTACAATTTTTTATCTTTGCATGTTAAGACTTGAACAACATTTTTGGGGTCCACTGTCTCAATGGATAGAATGCAAATATCGGGGATGAAAGTAATGTTTTTCACTCGTTCCTCCCAATCTATTGCTTCCAAAAACATTGACTCTTTAGGGGACCCTGCAATGACATTGATTAGTGGTCCATTTTTGCAATCTTTAAATCTATTAGAAATGGACACATTTTTTTTTCAAACCATGTATTTTTTTATTGTTCTCATCAATGTCCCTACAAAAGTTTTTTCTTTTCATATAGATAGGACCATAGTTTGCAAATTCTGTGAGTATTCTTCAGGTTGCCAATTACTCGCTAATTTTTTTGCTTGGCGAGTTTTCACAAGCTTAATTCTTGTGTTCTTATAGACACAAAAAAATGTGGGTAAAAATGTTGATGCAAGTAAAACATTGGTTGAAATGCATTTTTCACATGTTTTTTTCCTATAAAACCATTCATTTTCTCTTTTGAGATGACAGTTTTTAATTTAATATATTTTGTAATTGAATTTGACCAAAAAAATATGCTTTTTTTGAGAGATTAATTTTTAGTACTTGCTAAGTTGCCGCGTTTTTGCTGAGTTTTTGTCAAGTATTTACTGAGTTGAATATTTTGGGCTTGTTGAGTACTCTCCAAGTTTGAGTTTGCAAGCTATGGCTAGGACTAATGTAATTAGTAGGCGCGTCGGCAATTGTCATCACCATTTCCCTCCTTTATGGTGATCTAACAGGGTTGAAAGGAAGTCTATTGCTATAAATGAAATGAGCCACACTTTCATATGCAACCTTCCTCACCCCATTCTTGAAGGCCTTTTCCTATGGTCCTCTATTATGTAAAATGGGTCCTATATTCTCTATCTTCTTGGGAAGATGGTGGTATGAAAGGTTGAATTAAGGATGGGGGAATGGGTTTTTATGGCCATTTTTAGGGGAATATGTGACAACTATAAAAAATAGGGAAAATATTAAAATATAAGGAAATTTCATTTATTCATATTATAATATTAATCATTCATTCATTCATTCTAAACATTGTATAACCTTTGTGAGCATGGATAATTGAATATGAATTAATATGTTCTATACACACGCACACACACACATATGAGTTAATAAAGACGTACTTGTCTAGTGTGTATTTTCAAGTGTGGGGTTTATTTTTGAAGTTTTCTTGAAGCCTTTAAGATTGCATGTTCTACTGTCAGACTTATTAACAAAGAGGAATGACTAAGTAAAAAGATAACTGGTTATGCTCCAGTTTTGGATACTAACAGATGGACTTGGTTAATGAGTTTTTTTGTGCAGGGCATGATTGATACATTTTTGCATTATGGAAGTGGCATTTCTTTTTGATTATGACTTAAATCGTATTCAATATTATAATGATTGTAGCATGCCAACTTTGTTTATGGTAGTCCTTGACTATTGAACAAGTTGTCCTATGTGTGAAACAAGCTAGTCCTTCACTTTGACTTTGATTGGGAAGATGCAGAGTTCTATGATAGAGGATGTGTATTTTGTAGATCTTGTGATCATGATTAATCATAATTCTATTTCTTGGTCAAGCTTATAGTTTGATGGGGGTCTGAGGGTAGTGCAATTTTCATAATTTTTTTGTAAATCCTAGATGGGCATGTCATAAATCAAATAGGCATCGAAAGTGTAATGTCCCTTGTCCGATCTTATGGGATTTGGGACTTAATTTCTTTTAATTTGATTGCTAGACTTCTTTTATCTATAACTTATACTCAATTTTTCTAGTTTGCCACTAATGAGTGTATTATATAGTGACAATATTCCTTTAAAGAAAGATGTATCAATGCAAAGTGGCTTGTCTTGATGTTATGTAAGAATGACTCTTAATTTACTACTAGAGTCTCTGATATAACAACGTTGATACCAATGTCTTGACAAGGGATAGTTCATATATATAGAGAGAGAGGAAATTGGTAACCAAGACCTCTTTCAATAATAAGTGACTGGTTGAAGGTTATCTCAATCCAACTAATATTGTTGATATGAAGTATTCCAAACAAGGATTCTATATTGAATTTGAGAAGTATGGATCTGTTTTGAGTATTTGTTCTAATATCAGTCACTATATGAAAATTATTGAATATAGAAATATCGATCTGACTTGATATATTTAGGGTTTGCAAGCAGTAGAATTAGGACTCCTTTTATAGTGATCTGATTTAATGAATCTGGATATCAATTCCCATTCGCTGTTTTCATTCTCAAGTCTTGTTCGTTGATCTCAACTTGGTAAAAGACAAACCAAGCTCTATTCCATGCGCCGTTTGAATGAGTTTCAACTAGCTTTTATATCTTGTTGCTGTTTGAGAAGTCATGTTGTATAGGACATGTCTCATGTTCCTTCATTATTGCCTCCCTCCCTAACAATTACCAATCGCCGGTTATGTTTGTTGTTTTTTTGTCATTTGATGCTCTGTCTCGCTGTTGTGTTGTTTTGTGTCAGGTGGTCATCTCCTTGTTTGCAGTCTGGCAAGTGTCAAGTGAATCAACCTTGGCTTACATGTGTAAGACAACCGAGGCTCTCCTAAACATGCACAGGTGTAACGGTGTTCCAAATTGCTTAATTCACTGTTGTCGGTTGGATCATTATCCTAAGTTTGCTATGGAAATTCTTCTCTGAAGACTGTGTCAATTGAGCTTATGTGTCAAATAATATAGACTCAAAAACGTGTGTAACATTTTTTAAAAAGCTCAGGAGTAAGACTCGAGTGTGTAACTGACTTCAAAATGCAGATTGGTGTCGCGTGAACAATATAGCAGACATTGTTTACAAAAAACTATTAACCTACAAAAAAACGAATTTGGTAAGTGTGTGGCAGATTTCGAGTATATGCCAGAAAGGAACACGTAACATTTTTGACAGGGCCGTTTTTACAAAAAAGAGAAAAATAATTTGTGAACGTATGGAAATATACCAACTGGTTCGTGTGAGTGGACAAAACTGAGACTGGAGCGTAAATGGTTGAAAGGAAAGTAACATACGTTACCAGTGTGTAAGTATGGCAAGTGCAAGTTACCGACGGTGACTCGTGGATAAGTGGGATTTGCGGGAGTGATAAAAGTGGACTGGTGCGTAAGACAAACAGGCACGTTTTCGACAGTTTTAACAAAAAAACGTGAGCCGTTTTGCACTAAGTGGCAAGTGCTCAGTTATGGCAGAATACGGGCTGTGAAAATGCTTGAGTAGTTGAGTAAAAAATTATTTGGTGTGTATGAGTATATACGACTGACTGTTGAGTAAAAAAAAGTAGTGGGAGGAGTCATTTTGTTTGGAGAGCATTAAAAAATGGACTGTACAAGGAAGCTTCCGAGTGTGGCTTTCATGAATAGCATGATGGAGCTCGTGCATTAAAAGATATCTGTTCACATGCTAAGTTACAAGAAAAAGAGGAACGACAGGAGATACAAATAAGGAGGAGAAAATGCGAGTGAACACAGCTAGATAGAATGATAAACTCGTATGACTAGTTTTAGTGCATGAAGTAAAGGCAAGCTTGTCTCAGAAAAGAGACACGTCTATAGGTGTATAAGAAAAGACATGCTTTGTCTAACAAAAGAGAACAGGACAGTGAACAGTGAGAGTCTTGTTTCGGTAACAGAGTTTGAAGAATTTCAATCAACAACATCATAGGAGGCACGGTTTAGTTGGTTGTGAGTCCTGAGTTTTGTCAAACTGATTTATCAGTCAGTCTGTCAATTTTAATGTGTTGAGATTAGCATCAGCCTAAGCGTCTTCATTCTGTTGTGAAGATAAAGTATACACTTTTGGTCTGGATTTTTCACACCCTCCATAGGGAAGGTTGTAGCCTTCATAATCAGGTTGAAGCCTGATCAGCTAAGTGATAAGGAGAGTTGTAGCTCTTAGATGTAATGGGTAGTTGCCCTATTGTTTAGTGATACCGTGGTTTTTACTCGTCTTGGGTTTCCACGAGAGAATTTGTGTGTCCTGTCTTCTGTCATTTGTGATCTTTTGCATTCTAGTTTTATTATTTGTCTAAGGCTGTGTAAAATATTGATTCACCCCCTCCCCCTCTCAGCATTTTTTGCTTTTCAATGTTATCTTTAGTGATTAGTTTTCTTACGTAATGATTTGTTGTTACCTTACCAGTTACTGAGAGGGGGGGGGGGGTGAATCAGAAAATACTAAATCTTCTTGTTTAAAAACTTGTAAATAGATTCTTCAATGCAAAGTATAAAGTCAATAGTGTTGGCAATTTGGCTGAGTTGGTTACATAGATGTTGTCATTATGGCAACATATGATCTACATAAAGATCGCACAGGTCAGAGAGCTAGTATGTCAGAGCGCAATGTGAAATTGTCTAAGTATGAGACAATGTTTTTACCAGTGAACCTGGAGACAGTTTTTGTTTGCGATGTCAATTGGAGTAAGTTCAGTGCTTGCGTACTTGAACATAGACTCTATGATGACTATTGAAGACTCATCTCAGAGCGCAAGTCAGTACGACATGTACGGAAGAAGTTATGACAGTTTTTTAAAAGACAGTGTCAAGCCGACAGGACAGAATATGAAGACAGAATTGGTAAAGAGTTAAGGGATTATTTTGTTTATCAAAATAATGACTTAACAATATAAAGGGACGAAATCCTAGATGTTAACCCTTGGATAAAGTTATTTTGTAATATGATAGCCGATTGGAAAGTTATTAATCTTAATAACTTGTATAAATGTAATTGTAAATTGTAAGAAGGTGTGATGTAATGATGAAGTGATATGATGCGAGATATATGATGCATATGTAATAGTGAAAGAGCAGCGAAGAGATATTGATGCAAGCAGTATAAGGTTATGTACCTTAACCTTCTTTTGTAATCAGTGTATATTGTACATTACTTGTTTGGGCAGTGGGCTCATTTAGTAATCACATTTTGTACTACCAACTCCTAATAGGGTTGAGGCTTCTAACAAGGCCTATAGTCCCTTAATCAGGACTGAGACACTATATGCATGTAATAGACTCCTAACAGGGTCAACATCCTTAACAAGATACTTTTGATTAGTGGATCTTTGTGGGTACCATCCCCACTGGGGTTTTCCCTTGGCCAGGGTTTCCTCGAGAACAAATAATGTGTTATGAGTTCTTTAGTTTTATTGCTATGCATGTTGTTTAGCTTCTTATGTTATGCATGTGTAAAGATAATTTGTTATATCCATAATTGCGCAAAAGATAAAATTTGCAGAATACTGATTCACCCCCCCCTCTCAGTATTCCCTATTTCTAACAAATAGTCATTCACAAGCATAAATTGAATCAAACAGATCTACACAAATATTTGTACGTGAAAACCCTCGGTTAGAGAGAAAAAACCACAGTGAGACAAAGCTCACAATTTCACTAGTTCTAAATGAAGGTGCCCTGTTAGGAGCATACAGAGCACTGGCTAAGGTGCTATCCAGTTAAGGGAGTTTTACAAAAGATCGTTTAGGATCTAAGCCCTGTTAGGAGCTGCCTAGTTACAGGACTTTTAAACATCAACAAGATGTTACCCTGTTAAGGGATTTTTACAATGAACCGATTAGGTTCACCCTTCTAGAGGGATTTGTATATGATGTAATACTTTTCAAAAGCAGTGATCTATGATGACACTGATTGTCTGATTAGATCATACCTGTAGATTTCTTCCCCTGTTTGCTTGACTGTTGATCTTCTTTCTTTTCTTCACCTTTGTGCTTGTAGCACTTCTTAGAAGATATCTATCCTCTGCTCTCTGCGATTTTCTCTTCTCAACAACAGCAACCTTTCCTACGTCCTATCACCTGTACTTATACTAAAGTATATCATAATGAGACCCTAAACTCATGGAACCGCTAGGCTGCGAACTCCTCATCAAATTATGCAATCAGCAACAAACTGAGAGTCATGATCTGGAGTTCACCTTGAGATCATCCACAGAAATAAAGCTAACTCCTATTAAAAAGCTAACTCCACTTCTATGCGGTGGATGTCTCGTAAAATCCGGTTTGAACTCCCAGTCTAAACTCAAACTGCTCCACATAATTTGGTGCGGATCTATAGGCTGTCTAGACCAGTGTAACCTTTTACCCGATTCAATTTTGTTCTTATAAGTTTATCAGTGTGTTGACTTATTTTAATCTACTGGTGCATACACTCTGTTCCTTCTCTACCAGTGTCTTCTAAGTAACGCGAGTAACCGGTGAAGCTTATCGGTGCATGGTGTTTTGTGAATGAACACTTAATGACAACTTAAACTTAAATTGCTAACAATCTTCCCCTTTGTCATTAGTGGCAAAAACTATACACAAAACCATACTCACGTACTTTCCCTGTCTAAGTGCTCAGGTGAAGCTATTGTTCTTGTTTTCTGTTCTCCATTTGCTTCTTCCTATTCTGCTCTGTTCCGACTTAACTTACTTCCCCTTTTTTTGCCTCTATAGGACAAAGGGTCACATTGTTCTTCATATTTGAAGCTTTGTGAAGATATCCTTATAGATGTTCTTTGCAGAATATAGGAAAGGTGCCCATTGACCGGTTACATATTCAATGTTCTTTTGGGCTGCCTTGAGAGAAACAATGATGTTTTCCATATCTTCAACAATTTTGTAGTCTGGTTCATTGATCAGGGCATCTGTAGAAATAGTTGTTTGATGCATAAGATCAAGTGTTGGGGCTAGAAGCATCTGTAATCCAGTTATGTCTTGAATTATTTTATTCTCTGCTTCAGCCGTCTTTCTTAGGACTAGAGCGAGACTAGCCATTTCTCGGCTAAAAGTTGTGGTAGATTTATTCTTGATGTCAAATTGGTTTGACAGAGCTTTTATGTCTTCTAAGGTCTTGGCAGCTTTCTCGGTTAAATTTGGCAAGAATGTCTCAAAATTTGAGACTCTGCTTAACACATTTCCTGCAACTTGTATCTGCTGTTGAAGAACCTTTAGATTATTTGACAGAATTTCCTTTATATTTGCAACTTGCTGGTGAAGAATCTCCACTCTTTTGTGCTCATAGTGGTCAATTGCCACTGTTTCTGGATCAGTTAGATCCTCACCAATGGTTGTAGTCAGCACTTCCAACTGGTCGATGACCGGTTCAATATCAGCATCTGGCACAAAGTGATACAGGATATCTTTTACTTTATTCAGAACCATATCCTATTTTCTTTTAGTGAGCTCTTTCAGCTGTCTTGTTGACATTTTGCTGATGTCAACTATTGTCTTAGTTGTTTTGCTCCTTTTTGCTTTAGATTCTTCAGATAATGAGATCTTTCGTTTAGAGGAGCTGGCAATATTTTCTTGTTCCTTTCCTTTTCTTTGTTCTTGTGCCTTTGAAGTTTGCTCATGTTCGCTTGCATCCTGTTTGTCTATCTTGCTTCCCTCTTCTAGTCCGGCTTTTGATGACTGAAGGTTTATCTCGGGCATAGCATCTTCTTGTTGAGAGGGTTCCCTTGATGGATCATCTGTAGTGATCCCTTCGCCTCCTTTATCTGATCTGTCAGCGGGAACATTGACAGAAGTCTGTCTCAATACAACCGATTCACTAGAAGTGAACTTTTTTGTGGGGACTTCCTGCTCATCATATATCGAAGTCTGAGTTGCAGTAAACTGAACAGGTGGATCCACAACTATAGTGGTGTGATCCTGAGGACCTGTTTCTTCAAGGGTATTGAAATCATACTGCTCCCAGAAGTCCAAGGTCTCTTTAAAGACTTCATTCTCATAACCATTGAGAATCTTGGCGACTCTGTAATTTGTGTCTGGATTCATAGATGCAGTGCCTAAAAGAAGTGTGACTTTTATCACTCAAGCCAGGTCTAGCTTTCTTTAGTGCTTCTTTATTGATTTGAGAGTTTCTCTCCAAACCAGTTCTCCATTTTTCCTGAAGCTTGCCATTCAATTCGAGAGGAAAATTGCCTCTATAATCCCTGGTGTTTTTATGAAGTCTAGAAGACTTTCAACAAGAGCTTCTTCTATTGCCTGTTTGTCTTTCTCAGCTAACATGCTATACCATTTGGCAGCATTATCTATTTCTCCAAAATTGGTAATTTCAGCTACAATGTCATTAACAGTCATCGTGCGAGCCTTACCTTTTTCTGGAGATACAAGAAGGGGAGGATTTGTCGGTTCATTGGTAATGTCAACGATGACTGGTTTGTCTGCTCCAAATACTCCTTTTCCTTTTTCGGTGTCATGAACCGGTGGAGCTATCGCCTTTTGGCATTCTTCCTCTGCTTTTTGCTGTGTCTGAAGTAGGTTGTTCTAGATGGCTACTCCCTCAGTATGGACTTTCTCGGTTTCTCCAATCAGCAAGAGGTTTGTTCTTTTCTTTATCAGGAAATTCTGCTGGTTTAGTTTAGCTTGTTGACTCGCTTCTTCTAGAGTAAGATGATTTTGCACTTCTAGCAGAGCTTGAATCCTTAGCTCTTTTTCCTTTTCCATTGAAGCTTTCCACTTGCCTTGAAGGATATTTAACAGATCCTTAGGTAGTACCCTCTGAAGCTCAGAAGGGCTTAGATTGAACTTGTGCAGGCATACAACGATAGCCTCTTCAATTTTTCTTCGGTCTTCATCATTAGCTAAAGTGTATCTTCTGTTGACATTAGCCATCTGTCCAGTTTCCTTCAATGCGGTTACAAATTCATCTATCGTTGGTTTTCCTTTTCTTGGTAGATCCACCTTTGCTTGCTTGCCGGTCCTCTTCTTTCTTTCACTGAGCGGAACTGTATCCTCTGAATCGGTTTCCTTTGCTTCTTGCTCCAGTGTGATTGGCTCCGGTTGAGCTTTCTTCTTCTGTGCCTTTGGTGGTGCAATTTCCGGTTTCTTCTTTGGTGTTGGCATTCTCTTTACATAAACATTCTTGATTGGCACCTTCTCTAATTTCTTTAGTATCTCTTCGTAGTTTCCAAACCGTTGAGCTGGGAGATCCAGATTTGCTTTTTCCAGGGCCTCCACATACATCGTTGCAAATTTTGCTGTGATTTCGTATCCAAGCTCAGGTGTGTACTTGTCTCTCGATTCTACTGCTTGAATGATACAGAGGTCAGTAGACACCAGAAAACATACCTCCTCTTTGTACTTGTCAACAATAGTTGACGGGATTCTCTCTCTAGCATGCTTTTTCTGTTGAAATGCATTGAAGTGATCGGTCATTTCCTTGTCAAGTTGGTCTCCTAGTTTGTTAGCCATATCACTGATTTGCATCATGACCAGTCGATCTGTCGTCCATGTTACTTTTCCTATTCCGGGGAAGAAATTGGAATAGTAGAAGTAAAGACATACCAAGAGTGTTCCAAATTTCAGTGATTTCTTCTTGATGATGCCCAGCTTCTTCAGGTTCTAAAAAATTTGCCCTCTTAGCATTTCGCACAGGTCATACTATGCGTTATCATGAACAATTCTATAAGCTACATGTATGCCTCCACCCGATATGCTGTTGAGGTTGCTTGATTGATATACTTTGTAACCGATTACAGTGGATGTGAATCGAACAAGTGGATCCTCAATGTTGATCACGGTCATCAACCGCTTGTTCGATTTGGATTTCGTCAGATTTGCCACAACTGCATTCGATATGGTTCTAAGAGTAAGTGGTTCTCCTTGATTGCTGAACCCAGTTACCCTATAGAGATCATTTTTCGTGATTGGAGTGCAGTGTCCTCTCATAAGCCAAAATCCTGGTTCGTGCAGCCGACTGACTACCATTCGGATCCATTCAGGTTTGAAGATAACTGGATAGGAGACTCCATTTATGATCCTTGATGATACCAACTTTGCGTAACCACTGGGATAGTTACCATTGGAGCATAGCGAGCAATACTTGCTTTGTATGAATGCTTCTCCCAGCTCTTCTTGCTTGGCATGAATAAACGCAGTTACATTTTCGGTCAGGAGCACTCCTTTGGGTATTGAAGAGAGCGCACTAGCCATGTCGATTTCCTTGTCTTGATTTGGTGAGATATCAAAAGGGCTACGATCCGCTTGATTTGCAGGAACAAGCTTTGCTTCAGAAGATGAGGATGCCATGGCTCTCGCTTGGTTGCTTAGAGACGATTTGATCGGTTTGACAAAAAATTTCACTCAATGATCGTATTGCGAGAATATTGCTTAAGTAGAGATTAGATAGCCTAAAATCGTAAGGTAAAAAGAAATGAGTTATCCTTCTTTACTTTTATAGGGTTAGGGCATAACGGTAATTACCAAACAGTAACTATTGTTAAACGGCTATAGCAATAAATGCCTTACCTAACCTTTCTTGACACTCTTGTTAACCGGTTTAATTAGCCATGTCTTGGTTGAGCATCTCGTGTCTTACCGGTTTGATTTGTAGCCTGAGTGAGATAGGACTCACCAGTTCTACCGGGAACGATAGATGTACTACCGGTTCCCTCTAGGCTTTGAAGACTTAGTTAGTAGATGAAATATCACCATCTTGTGATGATGATTTCGGCTCTGTTGCCTCCTCGACAGAGTTCTTTGATTCCTTGACAAACCATATTTTCTTTACTACTTTCTTGGTTTCTTTGTCTTTGTTGTCTCTTTTATCAAAGCTCAAGATCTTTACTACCGGTTCGTCTGATCCTTTGTTTCCGTTCCTGATCCGGTTCCAGCAGTCTTTGGCTAGGTGACTGACTTTGTTGCAGTAATGATAGACTGTACTGGTTGCTTTCCATGGATTCATCCCTCTTGGATTAGGTGATTCGCTCCATGATTCCCTGTTCCCATGCATCCCTTTGTTTGAATGAGTAGTAGCATTCTGGTTTCTGCTTTTCTTTGAGAATACCGGTCTCAGTGATTTGAATGCCATAGTCTTTGATCTGCATTCTTCAGCCTTGTGGCCAAATTTGTTGCAGGCATAATAGTATCCCATGAAGCTTCTCCTACTTCCGCTGGACACAGATATGGGGCTGAACCAGCACTCATTGGTCTTGTGGCCCCTTTTGCAACAGTTTTTATAGTGACTGTTGTTAGTTCTTACCGGTGCATTTTTCCAATCATTAATGTCATGACCCAGTTTTCCATAATGCTTATGAGGAGTGTAAAAGGTTTTCCTACCTTTTTGTACTAGCGTCTTCCTTTTGTTCTTCTTGCTTGGCCGAGCACTGGATGACTCCTCGTTCCTTTTGGTGACTTTACCCGTGAAACCGAGACCGGTGTGATCATTGTGCCTTCGTTGAGCATTGAGTTGCTCATCGAGCTTAACCGAGCTTTCATTGTATCTTTTCAGCATTTCATTCCTTCTTTCAAGGACTATCATTTGTTCCTTGAGTTGATATATCTCGATCGCTAGCTTCTTGCATGCTTCATCTCTAACCTGCCATGCTTTATGCATATTGGCATTTTCCTGGGTGGCAATTAACAAGTCCTCTTGGAGTTGCATAGTGACGAGTTCATTGGCTTTTGCAGCTTCCTCTGCTCGGTTCATTGCCTTTTCAGAGGCAGTTGATGTCTTGACTGCTATGTTCCTTTTGCTTTCAGTTTTTCGTTTCTGCTCAATCAGTTCAGTCATTCTTAGAGCATTAAACTTTTGCTCCCTCTTGAGATCAGCAATCTGACCGGTTAGGATTTGATTCTTTTCTGTAAGCTCGGAGATTGCTTCCTCAGCCTCATCAGATCCACTCTGTCCAGAGAGTTCGTCGATGGTTTCATTGCTCTCATTTAATTGTAGAGCTAGCTCCTTTCTCTTTGCGAGTGACTTCCTCAGTCTATTTTCCAGCGAGGCAATAATGTCATTGGCTTCCTCTAGCTGTTTCTGGTATCGGTAACCCTCCATGATCTTTTTCTCAAGTTGTCAAACTTTTATTGTATAGAGAACTTGGCTCTGATACCAATTGTTGTTACCTTATCGGTTACTGAGAGGGGGGAGGGGGTGAATCAGAAAATACTAAATCTTCTTGTTTAAAAACTTGTAAACAGATTCTTGAATGCAAAGTATAAAGTCAACAGTTATTCACAAGCATAAACTGAATCACACAGATCTACACAAATATTTGTACGTGGAAACCCTCGGTTAGAGAGAAAAAACCATGGTGAGACAGAGCTCACAACTTCACTAGTTCTAAATGAAGGTGCCCTATTAGGAGCATACAAAGAACTGGCTAAGGTGCTACCCGGTTAAGGGAGTTTTACAAAAGATCGTTTGGGATCTAAGCCCTGTTAGGAGCTGCTTGGTTACAAGACTTTTAAACATCAACAAGATGTTACCCTGTTAAGGGATTTTTACAACGAACCGATTAGGTTCACCCTTCTAGAGGGATTTGTATATGATGTAATACTTTTCAAAAGCAGTGATCTATGATGACATTGATTGCCTGATTAGATCATACCTGTAGATTTCTTCCCCTATTTGCCTGACTGTTGATCTTCTTTCTTTTCTTCACCTTTGTGCCTGTAGCACTTCTCAGAAGATATCTATCCTCTGCTCTCTGCGATTTTCTCTTCTCAACAACAGCAACCTTTCCTGCGTCCTATCACCTGTACTTATACTAAAGTATATCGTAATGAGACCTCATGGAACCGCCAGGCTGTGAACTCCTCATCAAATTATGCAATCAGCAACAAACTAAGAGTCATGATCTAGAGTTCACCTTGAGATCATCCACAGAAATAAAGCTAACTCCTGTTAAAAAGCTAACTCCACTTCTATGCGGTGGATGTCCCGTATAATCCGGTTGGAACTCAAACTGCTCCGCATAATCTAGTGTGGATCTATAGGCTGTCTAGACCAGTGTAACCTTTTACCCGATTCAACTTTGTTCTTATAAGTCTACCGGTGTGTTGACTTATCTTAATCTACCAGTGCATACACTCTGTTCCTTCTCTACTGGTGTCTTTTAAGTAACGTGAGTAACCGGTGAAGCTTACCGGTGCATGGTGTTTTGTGAATGAACACTTAATGACAACTTAAACTTAAATTGCTAACATGATCATTGCGCCCTTTTATTATGAACAATCTTCAAATGCCTCTTTGTAACAAACTGACAAAACTTCTATTATGTTACCTGATGGCTACTATCTACCATGCTTGCTAAATGATCGATGGTCTTACTGTGTATCATCTCTGTTAAGTATAAATCCTGACTTTAATAAATTCATCCTTGAATGGGTATTCTTAGCATCAGTGCCTTACGCGGTGAATAAATCTGATATGATTATGTTAAGAGAGAAGAGCCCCGAGTGGATTATATATATATGGTTCTTCCATAGGTCGTAGTAGAAATAGTAATCACTGTGAAGATATAGAGACTCAATAATGATCTCTTGACAACTCTTGTTCGCTTGAATATTCACCCTTAATTCACTACGAACACTAAAAAGGAGATGATGTATGATATTACACGATGGGTTTCCCGTTCAATTCATAGGATATTGAGGTCAACTCTATCGTGTGGAGTATCAAAGAATGACCGCCTTCTTGTGATATGTGGATGTAAGTGAATTCTGGTTCTTTATAATTGCTGTGACCAATCTAGGAAAGGCATACTAGAAATGTTTAGTTGATTCAGCGGTACTAGTGAAAGTGATAGAATGGAGACAAAGTACTGAAAGTCCAATATAATGAATAACCGTTCCCTAATATATGCATTCAGTGATGATCCTTTATAAGCAGCGATAAGTGTTTATTATTACTACCTATCTATCGATTAAAAGGATTGCTATCCACGTAATTAGCACGGAGCCTTACACGGGGATTCATGTCTGCAAAATAAATTCTTCCTTGGTTTGTATAAGTCCTAGCAGACATATTAAACCGTTGTCTATCTAGGTTTTGATGTTAGACTTGGTTGTCTATTTGGTAATTAAATTATTATTTGAAATATATATAGTATATATATTTGACATACATATTTCACAATTAGATCCTAATTATATATATATATATATATAATTGTATAATGATAATATTTATATTAATTATTTATTTAATTTAATCAATATAATTACAATTATAGTTATAATTATAATTATATATTTTAATTATTTAATTCTTATTATTATTAAATTTTGTTCTGGGAAGGGGACATTACAGAAAGGTTGTAAGCAAAAAAGAAGTAACTAAAATGTGCTTGTGTACATTAGGGGATGGGTGGTTGTCCTTGGGACAAAATTTAGCTTGTAAAATTTTGACGTCTTTGGGATATTCTTGAAAGTTGGGTAAAAAGGGGATAGGGTGGGGATGTTTCCTACTCAACCTTGCATCCCTACAATGTCTCCTATAAGGGAGGAGATCATTATGGGCAGGGAATGTATTCCCAAGGAGCATATTATATGAGTAGTCAGTTGTGATAATCCACAAGAAGGATAATAAAATGCTTTCATGGAAAGAGGATACACTCTTTCCTTTGATCAATTACTTACTATTTTGGCGTTTGCTTGTTCTTTATCATATCCCACTCTTTGTTGCTTTGAACCCTATTTTAGTTGGCTTTAGACAAGTTTTTATCGTTAAGTGGTAATAGTGCAGAAATGAGCTTTCAATCAACCATACAAGCTTTTATATGAGCACCCACATTGGCTACAAATGCAACAATAGCCCCCACCACCAAAATGTTGCTCAGTTATATGCTTGTATGTTGCCAAAGAGCTGACATTGCATCAAATTTAAATGAGCTCTCTACATTTGGGGCAAATGAACTAGAACCATTAGCCATTTTTAATGAACATAACAAAATAAATAGACATTACAAATTTACAATCTTACATCTTAATTTTTTGTAGCATTATAACCCTTTTATTATGTATAAAAAGGGTTTTAAAAAATTCAAAACTTAAAACTTGAAAACAATTACAAGATCCACTTATCTATGATGGATAAATCTTTGTGCAACTCTCTCTAGTTGGTCTAGTTTTTCTCCTCTTTTGTAGCTTTGCCCTTCAAAGAAAAAATGTTGCAACGTTCAAGAAATAACAATGGCAGCTTGGAGACAAAAATGTTGTTTTACTCACTTGTGTTTGTGAAATGAAGCAAAAGAAGTTAAGCGCCTTTACTTTAGGGCAAAACTAGGTATTTAAGATACTTTTTGTTTTTAGAAATCATCAATTATTTTTTCTTTTTTTTTGGTTTTGTGGTCAGATGGCCCACAAGTTTGGCCTGGGTTCACCCAAGGTCCACTTGGGGTGCTCATGTTGGCCCTATGTTGAACCTAGAGCTCTCTCGGCACTAGACCAGACCGTTACTGTTATAGGTGCTAGGGAGGAACCCAATGACATAGCTTTATTTGCAGCTGTATTCCTTTAAATATTTCATATGTTATTGTTGATGTTTGTAGCATCGGTCAGATAAATAATACTGACTATATGATTATTATGAGAAATGATTTATTATATATATATATATATATATATATAAAGTTAGATTATAATTACTCTCATAATAACTAAATAGTTAAATTGATAAAATAAATTAATGAATAGACATGTCCCATGAAGGGACATGTCTCTTCTTGTCCTTGTCATGTATAAATACAAAGAGATCGATGCATTTGGAAAACACATACTTTTATAGCAGTGCTATTACATTTGCAGCGATCCTAAAATCAACATGGTATCAGAGCCAGACTGCAAATGAGATAGGTATACAGTGCTAATGAAGAGTCGTAGGTCTATGAAACAGCGTTGGAAGATCTAGATTTGGCAGCCTTTCGGATGGAAGAAATATGTTTATGCTTGCTATTGTATACAATCTTAGAATTGTATAACTTCTCCCTATGCTTTATGATATGGAATAATCCTCATTTGTTTATGTCGTATGCTATATGTTCGATGGATAGTCTAATCACCGTGAGGTCACAAGGATATTGTCAATCTTTGTTATGACGATGCCGCTATCTAATCATAGTATGAACTACAACACTACCTATGGATCTACAATCTGAATATATGTAGGAACCACTACTAATGAAGAATGCAATCAGATGGACAGTGAATTATATGTTATGCTGTGATTAGTTCGATATGTATTGTGTTCCTAACATATGAAGAGTGGCTCAATGATTATTTTGTCTTGTTATCGCCTGAATTATGAGTCTCTGAATGCTGGTGTAAGGTCGTGAGGCATACGGTCTGCATGTAGCAATGACTGATGATTTTTGGATAGAGTCGTTGTAGCTTGGATAGATGTGTGATGGCTCGCAAGCCTCCAATCATCTCTATATATGTATCGATAATCATTGTTGTTCCCAATTTACTTGATTGCAGATATTGGAAATGATGTGTACTGGTGATGTGATCTACAAATGAGGAATGCTTTGATATTTCTATCAATGATATCGCCTAAGAATCATACATCATTGTTGCTAATGGCTATGAACAAAAAAAAGAAAAAAGTATGGGGGAGACAAGTGGGAGTCGATGCCGATGGCAAAGATGTATATCGCCACTATGATGTGAATTTGATATTTTGTAATCAATGCTGATATTACTATATGATGCAATGATATCCATTGGTATGAGGAGTCTCGTAGGCTCACTACTGGTCTCATCTTTTGATCATAATCTACAAGATGATATCTTAGTGATTGTAACCATACATACAAACATGCAGTGTATGTCAATCAACGTCTTTAATGCTGATAAACTGCATAATATGATAAACTTCTGAGATCTAGCAATGGAAGTAGACTAAGGTTTTGAGATCTAGCAAATAAAATAATGAGAAGTATTTTTTATTATTATATCTTGAGACCTAATTTTATTTACTTCTTGTAGTTAATCTCTTATTTGTATTTCAATAAGAGCTATTTGCCTTGATCTTTTACGAGGATGCTCTTGCAGGAAAAGAAGATTGATATCAGATTCAGAGGGAGTCTGACTCTTCTGAGGTAACTTCGGACGAGGAGCTCAAAAGATTGAAATTAGATTCAGAGGAAGTCTAACAAGGTTATCTTAAGCAATCTTGGATGAAAAAGATCATCAAATTGATATCTGCTCAATGAGTTCTTCTCTGTGAGAGAAGTTCGAGGTGAAATCCCTTGTTTCCACCCTCTACGCTGAGATATGGTGGATGTTATTTTTTTAATGGGCCTGCCCCTTGTGTACATCATGAGGAAGTGACGACTTCCAAATGATTATCACTTGTATTTGTAGAAGTTATTGGAAGGTGACGATCTTACAATAACTTAAATCATGATATACATTATTTATAATGTTGAAACAGATCATGATGGATTAAATCAACAACTAAATGTTAGATGTCATTAAATTGACGGTCTATTAGTTGTTTGTATTAGTGTTACAAGACTCGAACTCGCCAAGTTGGATTCGGGCTCGGACTTGGACTCGGTGCCCATACTCGGCAAGGACATGACAAATTGAAAAACCCAAGAAATTCATAGGTTTTTAAGGATTTAAAACTTTTTTCATGCATCATTAAGTCAATTAACATCAAAGACACAATAATTGAGATAAATAGAAGCTACTTTGCACACATAAACAAGTTTACATTGATCACATAAGTATAAATGCGAATTTATGAAGGAAATAAGTTAACTGTTAAACTAGTTACTAAATAACACATTAGAAATCTGAAATATAAATAGTGTCATTGTCAAAAGTCTACAATATCCATGGACTATGAAATCCATGGAATGAAAAGTTCAAAACATATATCAAAATAAAAGCTAGAGCCTAGAAGACTAAGGCCCTATGTCTTCCTACGTGTACGCCTAAGATAGGTCATGGAATATTTTGCAGCCATCTTCTGTCCCTGTGTCTGAGGCTCAACCTCAGTGGCATCCTCATCATCCTCATCCTCCTCATAATCATCATCATCCCCTGATCCCTCACTCTTAGCCTCAGGGTCCTCCATTGGGTCTCCTTGCGCTCTAGCCAATCGATTTGCTAATCTATTTTCTAAAACCCCTATATTCTTCTCCCAAGCCTTTTTCCTCTCTTCTAAGTCTTTGCAAATGATGGAATGACTTTTTTAGGTCTTAGAATCATTAGAAAATCCTTGTTCCAACTTCAATTTGCCCTCAAAAAGCTAGGAGTGGTTGTGGGAGATAACACTGCTGAAGGCATGCTGAATCCTGAAATTTGGCTAAGTTTGGAATTTTTTGAAAATCTAGAATTTGCATTTTAACTCCTATGAAGTTGAAACCTATCTCAAACATCCTGGAATGTATTTATACAAATATAACTTAAAGTATAAGAAATAAATGTTTCTTATACTTAAATGTTATATTTGTATAAATCCTCCTACCCCAGAGTCAAAAAATGACCGCGTATGACAACATGTTACCAACAAAAATCTTAAAATCAGTAAAAAAAAATTTAGTTTTTGCTTTTGGACGTGGCTGGACGCATTGAGTCCAAACCACGGGACTCTGCGAGTCCGGCGAGTCCTGCAAACTCGCCTAGGACTCAGCCGAGTCCTGGAGCTGGGTCAGCTGGCCTCGGCGAGCCTGGATCGACTCGTGACTCGCAGAGTCTTGCCAGGACTCGCAGAGTCCTGTAACGTTGGTTTGTATAGATATATGATAGGTATTTAGTGAATATCATGTGTTGATATTCTGCAGGCCAATACCTTATTGAGTACTTGGTGAATATCATATGTTGATGTTCTGATAGGCCAATACTCAGAGTATTTGGTGAATGTCATGTGTTGACATTTTGATAGGCCAATACTTAATGGATAGAATTGCCGATGGAGGCAATCCACCTAAGAACTTGTGGATAGAATCGCCAATGGAGGCAATCCAACTGAGAACTTGAGGATAGAATCGTTGATGGAGGCAATCCACATATTGAGACTATGTTTTTATTGATTACATCTTGAGGATGATGCCTTTATTGCTTACACAATACATGATTGATGTTGTCAAGTGTTTTAAGTGTTGACATTGGATTGATTTATCCTCCCTAGCTAAGAGGGAGTGTTGATATTTGTAGCATCGGTCAGATAAATAATACTGACTATATGATTATTATGAGAAATGATATATATATATATAAAGTTAGATTATAATTACTCTCATAATAACTAAATAGTTAAATTGATAAAATAAATTAATGAATAGACATGTCCCATGAAGGGACATGTCTCTTGTCCTTGTCATGTATAAATACAAAGAGATCGATGCATTTGGAAAACACATACTTTTATAGTAGTGCTATTACATTTGCAGCAATCCTAAACTCAACATGGTATCAAAGCCAAACTGCAAATGATGGATTAAATCAACAACTAAGTGTTAGATGTCATTAAATTGACGGTCTATGAGTTGTTTGTATAGATATATGATAGGTATTTGGTGAATATCATGTGTTGATATTTTGCAGGCCAATACCTTATTGAGTACTTGGTGAATATCATATGTTGATGTTCTGATAGGCCAATACTCAGAGTATTTGGTGAATGTCATGTGTTGACATTCTGATAGGCCAATACTCAAGAGAACTAATGGATAGAATTGTTGATCGAGGCAATCCACCTAAGAACTTGTGGATAGAATTGCCAATGGAGGCAATCCACCTGAGGATGTTATTCCTAACCGGTTACTGAGAGGGGGGGTGAATCAGTAAATACTATTTCTATTTCCAATTAAAATTTGTATAAAGATTCTTGCAAGATAAACAGAATGTAAATAACCATTCACAAACAGAAAAAGAAATACTCAGATCAACACATCATATGTACATGGAAACCCTCAGTTAGAAGGAAAAAACCACGGTGAGACAGAGCTCACAACTCTACTACTGCAATAATAAAGGTGCTCGGTTAAGAGCTTACAAAGCACTTGGGAGAGTGCTACCCGGTAAAGGATTTGGTAGAAGACCGGTTAAGATCTTGACTCTGTTAGGAGCCGCCTTGTTGAAGGACTTTCAACATCAATCAAGATGCTACCCGGTTAAAAGATTTATACAAAGAACCTATTAGGGTTCACCCTGATAGAGGGATTTGAATATGCTTTCACAATATAAAAGCAATGATCTTAATTGACACTCTTTGTCTGATTAGATCATACTTGTTGATCTTCTTGTTCTGCCTGGTTGTTGATCCTTTTTGCCTTTCACCTCTGTGACTGTAGCTCTTCACTCAGAAGATATCTCTCTCCTGCTCTTTATTTTCAACAACATTGTTTTTGTGTCCTATAGCCTGTATATATAAGAAATTAATCTTATTAAAACCTAACTCATAGAACCGCCAGGCTGTAAACTCAACCTTAAATCATGCAGCAAAAAGCTTTGCGAGATGATCTTGAGTTTACCTTGAAACATCCGCGTAGAAATAAAACTAACTCCTGTTAAAAAGCTAACTCTAGTTCTAAATGGTGGATGCTCTGCATAGTCCAGTTTTAACTTAAATAGCTCCGCAGACACCGGTGCGGATTGACGTGCTATTGACCGGTATCAATATCATACCCGGTTGTCCATATAATAAGACTCTTATACCTGGTTCATATCCTTTTCTTCGAGGTCTACCGGTACCTATACACTGTTTGGTCTACTGGTGCCTATTTACAAGTATGAGTGGTCTACTGGTGGGATTGATGTTTGCTTTTCACTTATCCAATGACAATCTTAAATATGCTAACAATCTTCCCCTTTGGCATTGGTGGCAAAACATCACTTTGCACACACTATCACTTTCCACCTGTAGACTTCAGCTCTTCTATTTGCAGACTTCCCTTGTTCGAGTGCTTTAGCTCTTCTATCCTTTAGCTGAATCCGAATCTACTCTCTTTCTTTTCTGATCTCTGACCTTCTGACCAAAGTCTTCTTCCCCTTTTTGCCTCCATAAGACAGAGTTATGCTTCACTGATTATTTTACATTTGTAGCTTGGTGAAGATATCCTTGTAAATTTTCTTCGCTGAATGAAGAAAAGGATTCCATTGACCGGTGACATGTTCTAGATTTTTGAGTGCTGCTTTCAGCAATACTATGATATTCTCCATGTCCTCTATTGTTTTGTAGTCTGGTTCACTGATCAGATTTTCTGCCACTATTGCTGTTTGTTGCATTAAATGAAATGTTGGGGCAAGAAACAATTGAAATCCAATAAGATCTTGGATTCGCTTGGTCTTTTCTTCAGAAGTCTGTCTCAGAATGAGAGCTAGACTTGTCATTTCTCTGCTAAAATCTGTTGCAGATTTATGCTTTACATCAAATGTGGAAGACAGAGCTTTTATGTCTTCAAAATTCTTGGAGGACTTTTCAGTGAGATCTTGTGCAAAGGTATCAAAATTTGAAGTCCTTGTCACCAGACTTCCTGCAACTTGCAATTGTTGTTGCAATACTGTTACATTGGTAGTAATTGTCACCTTTATTTCTTTGACCTGTTTATGAAGAATCTCTATTCTTTTCTGTTCATAATGATCAATGGCAATTGTTTCTGGATTGGTGACATCTCCGATTGCTTGTGCCAATATCTCCAGCTGATCAATTACAGGTTCATCTTCATCAATGTTAGCATCAGGTACAAAGTTGCACAGAATGTTCTTAACACTAGTAAGGACCATGTCTTGTTTCCGCTTAGTCAGCTCCTTTAGCTGCCTTGTTGACATTTTGCTGATGTCAACCACAGTCTCGGTAGCCTTGCTTCTTTTGGCTTCTGTGTTTGCTACAAAGGATAGCTTCCTCTTGGATGAGGATGAGCTTGGAACATCTATCTATTCCTTTTGTCTTGGTTCCTGTACCGGTTGTTCTTGTGCAGGTAACTCATGTTCCTCTTCATTCTCTGGTTGGACTTCTACTTCTGGTTGAGCATCCTCTTCTTGTTGCAATTGCTCTTCGGGTGGGGCTTCTTGTTCCAGAGGTGGTTCTGAGTGCTGCTCCTCAGTTGTATGAAGCTCACCGATAGCAATTTCTTCCTCACCAGTTTTATTGTTAGCAGTCATCTTGACTGATGACTCTTCTGGTACTTGTTCACTTGATGTGAACTGTTCCTTTGGAACTTCTTGTTCACCAGTTGTAGGTTCTTTACGAGCAGTGAATTGAATCGGTGGTACCTGTGCTGGTTCGGGTTGATCTTGCGAACCTGTTGCCTTGAGAGCATTGAAGTCATATTGTTGCCATAAATCTAGAGTCTCTTTATAGACTTCGTTCTCATAACCATTTATTATTTTGGCAACCCTATTTTTGGTGTCCAAATTCATTAATGCTTCCTCTAACAGAAGTTTGATAGTATGTTCACTAAGACCAGGTCTGACCAGTGACAATGTCTCCTTAGAGATTCTAGTGTTGGAGCTTAGACTGGTTCTCCATTTTGTCATTAATCTTGTGTTTAGTTCATGGGGAAACTTAGACCTATAGTCTCTTGGAGTTCTGTTGTAATCCATGAAGGTTTCCACCAGTGCCACTATTATTGCTTGTTTATCTTCCTCCCCTAGCACACTATACCATCTAGCAGCATTGTCTACTTCTCCAAAATCCATCACTTCATCAACTATATCATTAACAGTCATGGTGCGAGCCTTATTTTTTTCTGGAGAGACAAGAACGGTTGGGCGAGCCTGATCACTACCTTTATCATTAGTGATGTCAACGATGACTGATCTGGTAGGATTCTTTTCTTTGACTAGTACTTCTGCTCCTTGTACTCTTTTTCCTTTACCGGTGTCAATGACAAGTGGCTCAGTGGTCTTTTGGCATGCTTCTTCTGCCTATTTTTGGGTTTGAAGAAGTTTGGTTCATGTTGCCACTCCTTCCTTGTGAACCTTCTTAGCTTCTCCAATAAGCATTTGACCGATCCTCCTTTTTATTAGGAAATTTTGCTTATGCAGTTCGGCTTGGTGAGTGGCCTCGTCCAGAGTAAGATGGTTCTAAACCTCAAGCAGAGCTTGAATCCTCAACACCTTTTCTCTGTTCATTGAAGCTTTCCATCTAGCTTCAAGAATTTCTTGGAGGTCATCAGGGAAAACCTTATGAATTTCTGTGGGAGAAAGGTTAAATTTGTGAATACAGTGTACTATTGCTTCTTCTATTTTTCTCCTATCTTCTTCATTTGCCAATTGATATCTTCTGCTGATTGATCCCATTCCACCAGATTCTTTCAATCCTGCCACAAATTCATCAATTGTGGACTTTCTGGCTCTTGGTGCATCTTCCTTCATTGGTTACCAGATTTCCTCTTTCTGACTAGAGGAACTGTTTCTTCAATTTATGTTTCCTCCTGTTCTTCTCCTTGAGTATTGGGTACCGGTTGTGCTCTCTTCCTTTGAGCCTTGGGTTGATCAGTCACCAGTTTCTTCTTTGGTGTGGGGGTCCTTTTCACATAAACATTCTTGATTAGTGCTCTTTTCTTTAGATTCTCCTGAATCTCTTCACAGGTACCAAACCGATAAGCAAAGAGATCTAGGTCAGCTTCTTGTAAGGCATCTGCATATGCCTTTGCTGTCTTGGAGGTGATCTCGTAACCCAATTCAGGAGCATACCCGATTCTTGGTTCCACTGCTTGAATGATGCAGTGATCGGTGGAGACCAGAAAACATACATCATCTTTGTACGAGTCAACAATAGTTGACGGAACCCTTTCTCTACCGTGCATTCTTAGTTGAAATGCTTCATTTACTCGGTCATTACTTTACCGAACTGTTTTCCCAGTTGGTTGGCCATATCACTTATCTGCATCATAACTAGTTGGTCAGTTGCCCAAGTCACCTTTCTTATTCCCAGAAAGAAGTTAGAATGGTAAAAGTAAAGGCATACCAGTAGGGTGCCATACTTTAGGGATTTCTTCTTTACAATGCCGAGATTCTTCATATTTTCAAATATTTGACCTTGAAGCATTCCGCAGAGATTGTACTGGGCGTTGTCATGCATTATCTGGTGAGCGGCATGAATGCCTCCACCCGGTATGTTGTTCAGGTTGCTGGATTGATAGATCTTGTAGCCTATCACAACAGATGTGAACCAAACTCCTTGATCTTCTATGTCAACGATCATAAGCCGACCATCAGATTTCGACTTCGTCAGTTTTGCGACCACAACATTGGAGATGGTTCTTAGGGTGAGTGCTTCCCCTTCATGATTGTACCCGATCACTCGATGCAAGTCCTCCTTGGTAATTTGTGTACATGCTCCTTTCCAGAGCCAGAACCTTGGATCGTGAACATGACTGAGAACCAGTCGAATCCAATCAGGTCTGAAGATGGTCGGGTAGTAGACTCCATTGATTAGTCTAGACGACACCAGCTTCGCGTATCTGTCAAGAAGCTTTCCATGTACGCATAACGAGAGATACTCGCTTTGGATGAAGGTCTCACCTAGTTCTTCTTGCTTGGTGTGAATGAAAGCGGTCACATCTTCCGTCATGAGAACACCATAAGGCACGGATGACAGTGCACCAGACATGTTGTTTGCCCTGTTCTGAACCGCCATGATGTCGTAGAAAGGTCGGTCGATTTGATTACCTTGAATCAGCTTGGCGACAGATGATGAAGATGCCATTGTTATCAACCAGTTAACACAGTAAATAGCTTGATCAGTCTTACAGACAATATCTTACGATGATCAAAGCACGAGAATATTACTCAAGCATAAGAGATTGTTAATCACAAATCGCAAAGTAAACGAAAATGAGTAATTCTCCTTTCTTTATATAGAATTAGGGCATAACGGTAATTACCAAACGGTAACTATTGGTTAATGACTACAACATTAATTACCTTACGTAACCTTTCTTTCCTTTTTCGCCAACCGATATTCGGGCTTTTTTGGTTGAGCAAACCCCGGTTGATCAATGCTTACCTGTCTGGTCTTTCTTGCAGACTGAGTGAGTTTAATACTCACCAATTCTACTGGGAACAATTCCCTCTAAGCCCTGTAGGCTCAGTTTGCTAAAGAGATATCACTATCGGCTGATGATGATTTTCCATCTATCTTCTCCTCAACAGAGCTCTTTGATTCCTTCTTGAACCAAACCTTCTTTACTTCCTTCTTGGTCTCCTTTCCTCCATTGTTCTTCTTATTGGAAGACGAGGTCTTCACTACTGTTTTGACCGATCCTTTTCTTTTGTTCATTGACTGGTTCCTGCAGTCTTTAGCTAGGTGTCCAACTTTGTTGTAGGTGTAACAGACTATCCCGGTTGCCTTCCATGGATTTACCCTTCTCTTGTTAGGTGATTTGCACGAGTCATTATGACTATTCATGCCACAGTTAGCACAATTGGTTGTGCTCTGGTTCTGGATTCTTTTGGGGAATACCAGTCTTGGTGGAGATCTGAATGCCATTGTTTTGGATCTGCATTCATCAGCTTTGTGTCCAAACTTGTTGCATGTGTAGCAATAGCCCTTGAAGCTTACCCTGCTTCCACTGGATGCACTTGTGGGATGAGACCAACATTCAGTGGTCTTGTGGCCATTCTTGCAACAATTTTTGTAGTAATTGTTGGTTGGCTTTACCGGTGCATTTTTACAGTTACTTGTTTTATGGCCCGGTTTCCCACAATGATTGCAAGAGGTGTTGAAGGTCTTTTTACCCTTTTGTTCTACCAGTTTCTTCTTTTCCTTCCTGCTTGTGTTGGCTCCAGATGACTCACCGATTTCTTTGGTGTCTTGTCCGGTGAACCCAAGTCCTGTGGGGTCCTTGTGCTTTCTTTGAGCTTTGAGTTGCTCATCAAGCTTGACCGAGCTTTCGTTGTATCTTCTGAGGGTTTCATTCCTTTCTTCGAGTTCTTTCATCTATTCCTTCAGTTGATATAGCTCAATTGCTAGCCTCTTGCATGCATCATCTTTATCATGCCAAATCTTTTGCATGTTGGCATTTTCTTGAGTAACTATTTGCATGTCTTCTTGAAGTTGTAGAACGACAAGATCACTTTCCCTTACCGCTTCCTCTACTAGATTCCTTGCTCGCTCAAAGGTTGTTAATGACTTAACTGCAGTGTTTCTTTCATCTTTAGCTTTCCTCTTTTTCTTAATCAGTTCAGTCATTCTTAGGGCATTATCTTCCTGCTCCCACTTTAGGTTGGAGATCTGATTGGTTAGGATTTGGTTCCTCTCCATGAGCTTGGAGACTGCCTCCTCAACTTCATTTGATCCACTTTGCCCAGAGAGTTCATCAATTGTTTCATTGCTCTCACTCAGCTGCAAAGCCAACTCCTTTCTTTTAGCAAGGGATCTTCTCAACCTATTCTCAAGAGAAGCAATGATGTCGTTGGCTTCCTCAAGCTGCTTTTGGTACCTATAACCCTCCATGATCTTTTTCTCAAGCGGTTAAGCTTTATATCTTAGAGAACTTTGCTCTGATACTAGTTGTTATTTCTAACCGGTTACTGAGAGGGGGGTAAATCAGTAAATACTATTTCTATTTCCAATTAAAATTTGTATAAAGATTCTTGCAAGATAAACAGAATGTAAATAACCATTCACAAACAGAAATAGAAATACTCAGATCAACACATCATATGTACGTGGAAACCCTTGGTTAGAAGGAAAAAACTACGGTGAGACAGAGCTCACAACTCCACTACTGCAGTAATAAAGGTGCTCGGTTAAGAGCTTACAAAGCACTTGTGAGAGTGCTACTTGGTAAAGAGATTTGGTAGAAGACCGGTTAAGATCTTGACTGTGTTAGGAGCTGCCTTGTTGAAGGACTTTCAACATCAATCAAGATGCTACCCAGTTAAAGGATTTATACAAAGAACCTGTTAGGGTTCACCCTGATAGAGGGATTTGAATACGCTTTCACAGTATAAAAGCAATGATCTTAATTGACAATCTTTGTCTGATTAGATCATACCTGTTGATCTTCCTATTCTGCTTGGCTGTTGATCCTTTCTGCCTTTCACCTTTGTGATTGTAGCTCTTCACTCAGAAGATATCTCTCTCCTGCTCTTTATTTTCAACAACACTGTTTTTGTGTCCTATAGCCTGTATATATAAGAAATTAATCTGATTAAAACCTAACTCATAGAACCGCCAGGCTGTAAATCTACCATAAATCATGCAGCAAAAAGCTTTGCGAGATGATCTTGAGTTTACCTTGAAACATCCGCGTAGAAATACTACTAACTCCTGTTAAAAAACTAACTCTAGTTCTAAATGGTGGATGCTCCGCATATTCTGGTTTTAACTTAAACAGCTCCGCATACACCAGTGCGGATTGACGTGCTATTGACCGGTATCAATATCATACCCGGTTGTCCATATAATAAGACTCTTATACTCGGTTCATATCCTTTTCTTCGAGGTCTACCGGCACCTATACTTTGTTTGGTCTACCGGTGCCTATTTACGAGTATGAGTGGTCTACCGGTTTACTGGTGGGATTGATGTTTGCTTTTCACTTATCCAATGACAATCTTAAATATGCTAACAGAGGATAGGATCGCTGATGGAGGCAATCCACATATTGAGACCATGTTTTTATTGATTACATCTTGAGGATGATGCCTTTATTGCTTACATCATACATGATTGATGTTGTCAAGTGTTTTAAGTGTTGACATTGGATTGATTTATCCTCCCTAGCTAAGCGGGAGTGTTGATATTTGTAGCATCAGTCAAATAAATAATACTGACTATATAATTATTATGAGAAATGATTTAGTATATATATATATATAGTGTTAGATTATAATTACTCTCATAATAACTAAATAGTTAAATTGATAAAATAAATTAATCAATAGACATGTCCCATGAAGGGACATGTCTCTTCTTGTCCTTTGTCATGTATAAATACAAAGAGATCGATGCATTTGGAAAACACATACTTTTACAGCAGTGCTATTACATTTGCAGCGATCCTAAACTCAACAGTTATTAAGCAAGTAGATTGTATATTTTGTGTATGAACCATTGGAACTGGGTTTGAAATTTCAAGGAGAATGTGACAACCATGATAATTATCAATATACAAATTGGCTGAGAGGGCACAGGAAGAGGGAGCCTGAAGTACTTGAAAGAAGAGATCTTAGAAAACCAAGGGGGTGGCGATGGGACAAATGGAAAGGCTTTAACCTAAAAATACCTTCAAAATAAAAACTTTGGAAGTAAAGTGTGTAATTTTTTTAATTTGACCTGAGTCCAGTTGTCATACTAGCTTCTTTAAAAGCGTGATGGGCATTAGGCATAACATTATGTAGAGCCATTTGTATCACAACCATATGCTATTATAATGTCCTCCATAGTAACCCTTATATGGTATTTTGAATCAACCATGTAACATAAGTAAATATTGTTTGGAAAAAGAGCATCATTAGATCTGCTTTAATATAAAATTTAAGGAGTTTCCTTGTTTTGTTTTCATTTTTGTCAATAATTTTTCTCCTCAAAACTATCATATTTGTTTACGGAATTCACCTGTTTTAAATTAATTTTTTTTGCACAAATATTGAGAGCATATTTCATATCTTGATTGAAATACATATGCAATTAGTCATGTTTATATATTTACTGTAAGATGATACTGCTTGTCATTTCTTTTCATTTTTATCTAATTTTTTATTTTGGGTTCTCATATTGCAGGTTCTGCAAGAAAAGGGAATACATATATGGGATGGAAATGCATCAAAAGAATACCTTGATAGGTATTCACAGTATCCTCTCTCCTTATGTATGAATAATCATCCTCTTTCCTTATGAATGAATACTCATTGCCATGTGATATCTGATAATGCAAGAGATTCTAGTTTATTAGTTTCTTTTCCTACTATGAGATTTGTATTCAATAAGCACTTTTCAAACAATGGGAGCATTGCAAATGGGGTGTGGACCTTGTTGATTGTAAAACTGTTGCAACAGTGATGCAGAAGTCTGGAACAATAGAATTGAAAATCCCTTGTTTTGTAAATGCCCATGGTTGTCGAATTTGGAAGTCACAGGAATGAGCACCTTAGGTTGGAAGAGGTTAATCATTAAACAGCTGGTAAGTTGTTTTTGATTTTGGGATTTGTGTGCCCCAAATAAAGAACAATGTGTCAACTGTTTACTTTCAGCCTCTTAAGCATGATATCTGCAAATAACAAAAGATAAAGTTAAATAGGAACTAAATTGATTTCATTGTGGTTTTTAATTATGTAGAATGTTTCACATCTTAGTTTTTTGCCTTAAAATTTCATGTGCTCTTTGTTTCAGCATTGGGCTGAAAGAAAGAGAAGAAGGTGATTTGGGACCGGTATATGGATTTCAGTGGAGGCATTTTGGAGCTAGGTTGGTCAATTATTCTGGAAGAGATTGTAGATGTGGTTTTTTTGGCAACGAAATCTGCCTACAATATGTCGTAATGTTCAATATGCTGTTTGGATAGGTATACTGATATGCATGCAGATTACACTGGCCAAGGTTTTGATCAACTAGTGGATGTAATTCACAAGATTAAATTCAATCCAGAAGATCGCCGTATTATACTTTCTGCATGGAACCCTGCGGACCTCAAACTCATGGCTCTTCCGCCATGCCACATGTTTGCTCAGGTCAGTTCTTAATTGTATGATGCATTCATATTTCCTCCTATTTAATGTCATTCTGGTGTTTTTTTGTACAGTTTTATGTGGCCAAAGGGGAATTGTCATGTCAAATGTACCAGCGATCATGTGATATGGGTCTTGGTGTGCCTTTCAACATTGCATCCTATGCTCTCTTAACATGCATGATTGCTCATGTTTGTGGTATGCTGAATATGTGCAAAACTTCATTTACTCAGAATTACTGTTCTATTTTAGTCACAGATTTGTGTTTTGTTTTCTTGAATTTGGTTTTTATTCATTTTATGTTATCATGGGATGAATCCTGAATGTATTTTCAGACCTTCTGCCTAGTGATTTTATCCATGTGCTTGGTGATGCTCACGTATATAAAAATCTTGTTGGCCCTCTATTAGAACAACTTCAAAACTCACCTAAACCATTTCCAGTAAGTCTGTTTTCTCTAACCATTTTTGCTTCTAAGGTTCGCAACTGTGTTTTTTCTGTAAGATTCTGAAGGCCATGTTGTATTTTATGACAATATTCCTGTTGTTGATTTCATTATTATTTTGTACTGCAGATTTTGAAAATCAACCCAGAAAAGAAGGATATTGATTCTTTTGTTGCAAGTGATATCCAGCTTCTTGGATATGATTCCCACAAGAAAATAGATATGAAAATGGCTGTGTAGTTGCGAGATTGTGAGTAGTGGTTCTTAACTCTAGAATCATAATGAGGTTGAGTGTTATTTATTATTCTGGATCCAGAATTGTGTAATTTTTGATACTTAACAGTTGACAGTGTGAAAATTTGACAATGTGAGCACATAATCTTTTTTGTAAATGCACTGTTGACAAAGGAGAGGACAAAATAGGGTTCTTTTCAGATGTACTGATGCCTAAAATTGATAATCAAAAGAATGATATGTATGAGTTGTTGGGTTTTTCCTATGTCATCTTTGATGATCTGGAACAAGAAGACAAAGCAATAAGAGTTAATTATTTTTGATACCTTAGAATGCATGAAGCTATATTCTCTTAACATATGGACATATAGTCTTTTCAAAATAATCTTTTTAAAGATTATCTATGTTGATCTGATACTTCACATAGCTTCACAAGTTTTGTTATTTTTGTCGGTGCAGTTCATCTTATGTTTTTTATTTGGTTTTCTTGATGTTTTATAGCTTTAGTCGGATAAACACTATGAGTCAATATATATATATATATATATATATATATTTAATATATATGAGATGTATATATACTTAAATTTATATAATAAATATTATTATTATGTAAATATTAGAGAAATTAATATGATACTTGATATATATATATATATATATAATCATAATTATCATCATATTAATTAAACATAATAATGAGTAGACATGTCCCTTGAAGGGACATGTCTCTTCTTGGCCCATTCTCAATATAAATGTAAGTGATTGTTGCATTTGGAAAATACATACAATTATAGGAGTGCTATTACATTTGCAATGATCCTAAAACCTTAACATGGTATCAGAGCAAAGCTTGGGAGTTGATGGGCTGAGGTTTGAAATCCTGGTTGAAAGAGACATCCAACAAGGAGCGTGAAAGATCTTCAAATGCAAGCAAGTCATGAGATATATAAGGAAGATTGAAGTCCCTAACATTATAAGGCCAACACTTCAATATTCACAGAGTGCGCTGGAAATGTCAAAAGTTCTGAGTTATAGATCTTCGCTTGAGATCGGAAGATTCTTGAATACAATAAGTGCACATCCGCAATTAGGCTGACATAATAGTGCTAGAGTGCCGATCCAATAACATCGCAAAGAATGGAAGCTGTTGCCCATATAAATATAGCGATGATGATATATGTACTGTAGTCAGAGATTATGATCACCGCCAAATGCTCTGAGTGCGATTTCCCCACGATGTAAACACTTCACGGAATCGCTGGAGATATAAACAAAGTAGTTACTAGTTCCATTGATGGGCGATCTATGTTTGATGGGCGATCTATGTTTAGTGAGTGCGCAACTTTAGGCTGTGAATGATGTTTCTCTTTAGAATATATGATTCTTAAGTGACATGTCTTCTATGATAAGTATCACATCCCAAGAATGATAGTTGCTGGTAAAGTATATTGCGGATATATCCGTAAATGTATAGAGTTAAAATAACATCAGCTATTTTTATGGTGATCCTAGCATACCATCAATTACCATATCTAGAGAGCTCCTTGATGTTTTGGTTTGATAGCAATAACCGTGAGCAACTTCATTGGCGATATCTCTTGGCACCATATTGTGATGATACAAATATATGCGATCAGTCATATTCGAAAACATTCTTTGCAGACTGCTTTCCATATCATCAGTGTATTCAACCTTTGTTGGTTGCGATCTCATATCATTCAACGCCTACCTAATTGTAGGATATTATCATGGATAGTAGTTGGGTCAAGGTAGATGTTTGAGAGCATAGAGAAATTTCACAATTACTGTCCTCTATTCCCAAAATAAATATCTATCGTCGAGAACTATGTTTAACGGTATCCTAAAGAATATCAAGGTGTAGCATCCATTGTTGGGCTCGAGGGATGTGATTTATGTCAATTCCAATCATTTACACAACACAGTAAAGAATTTTTGTTGAACCCAAGTAATATAATGATGGGAACCTTCTTATCTATGTGCGACATAGATTGAACTTTGTCGAGCAAGCAACAGATTAAAGCACAGACCAGGCGGGTGACTGTTGGATTTGAATGACTGAACACAATGTGATCCCATGGGACGTCACAGCCTGTGAGACTTGTATAAGCAAACAATGATGAAAGAATGAGGGTGACAAATCATCTTCCCGTTATGGTGGTGATTATTTCTCTGAGAACCGTTTGTAAGACTATCACGTTACGTGCTAGATCCCGCGGTATTGGAAAGATGCACCATGCTAAGCTCACACAGAACTGTTTTGAAGCCAAGCTAGAGTCATTGAGCTCAGACCTCATGGCGACACGATACAATGTTGGAGTCGTCAGTCTCTAACCTCAATGCGGTGAGATGTAGTGCAACACGGTGCTGGAGGAAATCTTTGATCTCGTAGATGAAATCGCTGAAATACCTTCTATGCCACCGCAAGAATTGAAGCCACCGCTCAGGATCACGTGCTTCAGAGTCTTTTTCACGTTAGATCCACATTTAGTATTTGGGAATGAACACTGGCTGTATTTAGAGGGCCGCATGTTGAATTGCCACATTATGCCAGAGATCAGAGCTCGTGTTTTATGTGCCTCAAATGGAACTTCCGAGTGATAAAAGATGACTCTATGTTGGAGTTTGGAAGAGACTGAGCACTATGGATAACTGTTGATGTTAGTTTTGTACCACTACATAACATATAGCAATTGAAATACTTGATACAGCGTACCAAACACTCAACCCTCTCTTGAAAAGTATATAAGAATACTCCAAGGTTCCTTACACCTGTGGATACTAACTCAGTTATAATGATGTGATTTGCTGGTAATCACTTCGGTGGGCTTACGTTGTTCATTCCAAGAAACTTGGTGGTGCTTTGCTTTTCAAACATTCTCAAATGATTTTCTATTTATATCACTTCCAACTTTGCTCTTCAAACTTTTCAAACTTCAACTTCTAAACTTCAACTACTAAGCTATTGATTACTTCTACTACTACTCCTATTGAATGGAAAGATTGGCAAATGGACGAAGATCAAACCGAATGAAAGCTTACCAGCGGCACTACTTCCATCGATGCAATGATTCTAAGGGAATATTCTTAGGATTTTCACACTAACACCTATCTTCCAACCCAACTTGAAGTACAAGTGGAAAGATAAAATGCAAGTAGAATTTGGGAGCAATTGACTAGATTACCACACAAGGCTCCTTGACAAGCCGCCAAGATGCTAGTGGCCTAGTATAAGATCCTCATCAAACATTCACCAACATCACCATTACAACTAATCATCTACTTCTATTCTTACTTTAACAACATGAAATGAAATCTACTTTAATTTGAGAGATGAGAAGAAACATGCAATACACCAAAATGATCATGTATATCCACCATGCAAACCGCAACAATGAATAGAGAACAATTTTGATAGTATTTTGGCAACAATTCTCCAACATAACTCCCTTTACAAATGAGAACAAATGGCCTTATATAGAGGCTCAAAATTACAATGAGTGGCCAAGATTAAGAGGCAAAGCCAAGATTAAGAGGCAAAATCAAGGGCCAAGATTAAACCTTACAAACCCTAATTAGGGTTACCATCTTTCAACCAATTACATGAGGGCACCAACTTTGTGGGCCAATGAGAAAATTACAATAATCTGTCAACCAATGAGAACATAGGACACTTGGCATGATTTGATTGCATGCACATGAAATTGCCACCTCATCAACCTTGTCTTATAAAGTTCATTAATCCTTGAGATGAGATGAAGCCTTGGATGCTTGAGCTTGTCCTTAGAAATTTTCTCACCACCACTTGAACTTGCTTGTACTTGATGTCTTGACCTTAAAAGATTAAGGTCTCCATGCACTTGGGGTAATCTTGCCTTGACCTTGGTGGCTTGCCTAGTTGTGAACCTTGTGCAATTTAAGAGCCTTGCTCTTAGCCACCGCCTTGAAATCAAACTTGACCTCCCTCAACCTTTCAATCACTTTCCTCCTTACTTCAATACTTTGCCATTTTTAACCTTCCTATTTGGATTTGATCTGCATGCATGCATCCTTGTTTCAATAACCTTGGGTTTTGGGGCACCTGTCCTCACTATATCTTCTTGATTGTTCCACAATCCACCCATCACTGAGTTCATCAACTGCTTTCATCAATGCTTTCCTCCTTGGTTAACCCTTGACTGCCTTCAACTGTTCGAATTGCCACAACCTTGCCCTTTTGGCATAAGTACTTGCCTCAACCATAGTGGTGCAATGCATCTCCCCAAGATTAGATTTGGTTCGACTGGCAAAGCATCACTAGTAGTCTTGCACCCGAATTGAAGAAGTAGGACCCCATGTAGATTTGCCCCGATTTTGTACTATCCAAGTTGCAACTCTAAATTCATGCTAATGATCCTAATCCAATCAATCTTTCTTTTATCATTTCCAATCTCTTCAATAAAATAAAACATCCAAGAATCAAACTGTGTACCTTTAGTAGAGCCCGGAATTTGACTGAGAAGCACGATGAAGGTGCTGCACTCTGATTTGCAATCTGACTTTGTGAGCCTTGATGACTTGATGTAACCAATTCTGTCGTATCATGTCTGTTGCTGGAGTAGACTGAACACTTCCTTGCACAAATCCATACTGATTGATCTTCTTTGCCACAGGTGACTGGCTGTCTCTCAACCTCTCTCTTCATTGAATCATATCAAAGGTACCAATGTTGGTGTCTCCAACATATTTCAATTTTGAGCGGAAGTTGGAATTGGGTATCATGACTTCCTTGTCTCCTATTTCAGCATTAATTCCTTTGGGTCGCTTGCTTGCATTAACATCAGCCATCCTAAACACTTATCACTCCCCGCCTTTTCTACAATGCTGGTGAAACTACACTTATCACTCCAACCTTCGCCTAGGGGTGGAATACTACACTTATCACTCCCCGCCGATACCTTAAGATGGACTACACTTATCACTCCAATCTTCTTCCTACAATGATGAAATGCAAAGATGCAAACTACACTTATCACTCCCCGCCTTTGCCTTAAGATGGACTACACTTATCACTCCAATCTTCTCCCTAGGGGTGGAATACTACACTTATCACTCCCCGCCAATACCTTAAGATGGGCTACACTTATCACTCCAATCTCCTTCTTAAGATGAAATGCAATGATGGAATGCAAGCAAGAACTTGAGGGAAAAAAGCTAATCAAGACAATCAAGTAATCAACCTACTAACCAAACACCTAACTCTACTCTTGAAATTAGTTTTCAACACCTAAACTAGCACCAATGAAATGAAAGCAATTAAGGAGAGAGGAAAAGATAGGCCACTCACCGGTTTTCTTTGGCTTGATAACTTCCTCTTGATCTTCTGGAATTGTAATTGGCTTAGCTTGATTCTCAAAAATTTTCTGTCTCCACAAGAGGATCTCCTCCCTTCAAAATCTCGCTATGAATCACTATCAATAAACTCCTCCTCTATCACAAATCTGAACTTTGCCACCTTGCCAATTGAAAATCTGAGTGTGGATGCCTGAGAATTGACAAATCTGAGCCTTAATATTTGCAAATCTGAACCTCCTGCCCTCTACACCAACAAATTCTTCTCCAAAGAAGAAGAAGACAACACCAAAAATGCACTCCTTGCAAAATTTTGCTCTTTTGCTGCTCCAAGAGCTCCTCCTTGGCTACCAAGAGACAAGCAAGAAATGAATGAGAAAATGAGGAGACAAGCCCTCCCTTTATACTAATTTTTTGCCTCTTCAAATAGGGCTGACCTGCATTGGAGGGAAAATAAAATTAATTAAATTGCCAAACATATAACCCAAATTAAATGCATTAAATCACATAGCTTTGGGTATTTAATTTTAATTTACAATTGGGCCAGCCCATTGCAAAAACAAAAATCTGTGCAATAGCATGTTAATTTTCCTTTTTAAAATGAAATTGGGCCACTCAAAAAAAATAATCCATATGGGGCCCCTAAACATTGAAATTAACCAAGCCATGGCCCCAAAAAAATTAAATTAATTTAAGGAAAGGGCAGATTTAAATTAAGAAAGCCACTTGCATTGAATTGTGCAAAATTATAGATTTAAATTAGCCAAATCCGAAATTATCAAAGGCCCAAAAATTGAAATTTTGAAAAAAGGTCATTTAGGCCTCTAATATAGCTTTAAACCTTCCCCATTGTGGACCCAATAACTTGCCTTGAATTTCACACCTCTTAGACCTTAAAATACATTGAATTTAACACACAAAGGAGCCCAAATTAAATTTCTAAAATACAAACACTCAGCCCAAAAATATGATTTTAATTATTTTAAAATTGCCAAATAAATGCATTTAATCACAACAACCTCACCAAAATTAATTAAAATTTGCAAGCCAATCACAATTCAAACAATTTCAAATTTTCATTTATTCATTTCTCATTTAAAATTTCAAAAAATCCCACTTGGCAATTTAATTTTTATTTTTTTTTATTTGCAATCCAAAAAAAATCATTTAGCAATTTAATTTCCATTTGGCCATTAATTTTTATATTTTGCAATTTATTATCTCTATTTGGCAATTAAACTCAAATTTGGTAATTTAATATCAAATTTTTATTTAATTTCCACTTTTCTCCACCAACAATTTACAAGATTTTCCCAAAAATATCCAATTTCACAATTAAATTTTGAAAATCTCAAGTTATTCAATTTCATCAATTTTCAAAATTTAATCAAGTCCAAAATTTGCAATTTTATCCCGCCAGATATTATTCTAACATTGAAAAGAAAATGTTCTCATTGAATTTCATTTGGCTTAAAGACAAAATCGACCATTTAAGAAAATCAACGTTACACACAAGGTGAAAACAAGCAATACCCCCCCAGGCACTTTAAAAACATCCAAGGTGTAAAATTCTCATTCCAAAACCTCTAGATCGCCCAAAATTCGCTAAGGCACCCAAACTCTCGGATCTAGGAAAAATTGCCAAGGCTTGCTCAAAAAAAAAAAAATTGGGGGTCCCCAAATATTTTGGGGCGATGGTGTGAAAACTTCACAACAATAACCTTCCACATTGAGGTGCAGTAGAAGCATGTAGGGTGCAATGAATCTGCAACTGGTAGATCTCAGTTGAGTCCACAATGAATGCTAAGGGCAGTCTGCGTAGAACTGTTCAACACGGATACTATGAGGACATCATACCAAAGGTGAAGCTGCAAGTTATTTGAAGGACTATGAGCAGTAGCATATTAAACTTATCATCCCACAGACTGAATGAAAAGAAGATTGATATTAGCTTCAGAGGGAGTATAACACTTCAAAGGTAACTTTGGACGAGAAGGTCAAAAGGTTGATATCAAATTCAAGAGATGTCTGACGAACCATCAAAAGCAACCTTGGATGCGAAGGTTAAATGTTGATGTTAGTACTCAAAGCTTCAGAGGGAGTCAGTACAACATCTAGAAGATCTGACTTATTTGATTTCCAAGGATCTTGGTCATATTGATTCAGAGGGAGTAAACCATATCGAGATGGTTTAAGAATTGCGATTCAAATGATGTAGTTCCTTGTATGTGAGCTAGAAGGATTTTATGCAAATATCTAGGTCATGATATTCCTAGATAGATGGTTGGGCATTCAAGAAAAGAGCTTAATGCAGACTAAAGAACAAAGACACGACTTGCGCGCAGAAGGTTGATATTAGATTCAGGGGGAGTATGAGAGTTCATCTAAAAACAATCTTGGACGAGGAGTTGAGGAGGTTATTACAAGACCTCGAAGGAAGTATCCAGAGGACTATGATCATGAGATTGAGTCTCATGTGTGCTGCTAAAATGCCGTTATGCTAGCTCCTACATAACTTGGGCTTCACCTAGAGAGATGCAAACTATATAAGAGATATAGTGCATAAGTATGCTATTCAGGGTACATTATCACTACAGAATATATGGTTGATATTCTCATCAAGCTCCTTGCTAGAGGGAAGGTTGTGTATCTTCGAGATAAACTTGGTATGTTGGAGAATGAGGCCTTAGATGAAAAGAAGTTTCAATATCTATGATCTATTATCTTGTATGTTATTGCATTCTTCTCTTTGAGAGAGAAGTCTAAGGTGAAAGCCCTTGTTTCCACCCTTTGGGATGAGCCATAATGAATCCACCCTCTGAGATGAGTTAAGGTGGATTTCATGTGTGTGACTCTAGGACTTATGGGCCCTCCTGTGAACATTGGAGAAAGGTGACGACTTTTCGACAATGAACACTTGTATTTGATTGATGTTGTGAGGTGACGACTTTGCAACATCTCCATCATGATGGATATCATGTGACTTGATATTCGTGGACATGTCATGATGGTTAGGATCTCTTAGACATCATGGTAGATATCATAAGGCTGATATCATTAAATACACCATAGATGATTTAGAGATCTTCATGGTGGATATTATGTGACGTAATATCTGTAGACATGCCATGATCAGTTTATATGGTAAGTATCACATATGTGATACTAGTGCACATACCATACTAGATATTTTGAGTACTTGGTGAATATCATGGACTTGATATTCAGAGACCATTACTCATGATAATCACTTTGAGCAAATGGTGAATATCTTGTGAGTTGATATTCGGGGACCATTGCTCTGAGTAATTGGTGAGTATTTTTGACTTGATACTCAGGGGCCATTACTCTTAATATCAGTAAAATGATATGAATATATATAAAGTGATTATCTATACTCACATTGAGTACTTGGTGAATATCATGGACTTGATATTCAGAGAACATTACTCATGATAATCACTTTGAGCAAATGGTGAATATCTTGTGAGTTGATATTCGGGGACCATTGCTCTGAGTAATTGGTGAGTATCATGGACTTGATACTCGGGGACCATTACTCTTAATATCAATAAAATGATATGAATATATATAAATTGATTATCTATACTCACATTGAGCAATTGGTGAATATCTTGTGAGTTGATATTTGAGGACCATTGCTCTGAGTACTTGGTGAGTATCATGGACTTGATACTTGAGGACCATTACTCGCTATATCAGTAAAATGATATAAATATAAAATGATTATTTATACTCACATATTACCTTGAGGTAATACTTTTATCATCCCTAGTTAAGAGGGAGTGTTAGTTATTGTAACAATTTTGTGTAGCCATGGTGAGGACCATAAGTGTTGACATTAGGTTATCCTTCCTAGCTAAGAGGGAGTGTTGATGTTTTATAGCTTTAGTCGGATAAACACTATGAGTCAAGATATATATATATATATATATATATATGTATGAGATGTATATATACTTAAATATATATAATAAATATTATTATTATGTAAATATTAGAGAAATTAATATAATACTCAAGAGATATATATATATATATATATATATAATCATAATTGTCATCATATTAATTAAACATAATAATGAATAGACATGTCCCTTGAAGGGACATGTCTCTTCTTGGCCCATTCTCAATATAAATGTAAGTGATTGTTGCATTTGGAAAATACATACAATTATAGGAGTGCTATTACATTTGCAATGATCCTAAAACCTTAACAGGTTTCATTTGTTATTTTTTGGGGTGATTCCATTTTTTCAGAGAGAAATAACATGTGTTCAAATTTTAAGAAATTCGTAAAGGGTGATTCCATTTTTCAGAAAGAAATAACATGTGTGTTAATATTTGGTAGCTAGATCGGATTCTAGCTTCACATTATTTTAATTAGGAGAATTAAAATAATGAATTAAATAATTTATTATTTAATTAGAGAATTAAATAATATAGAGATTAAATTATTTAAGTGGAGAATTAAATAATTTGTCTATTTTAATTAGGAGAATTAAAATATACATTTAAATTAAATAAAGAATAAATCATTGGAGATTTAAATGGGCCCAAATTTTGGCGCCAAGTTTCAATATTTCAAGGTCGGCCTTGGAGGCCGACCTTGCCTTGTAAATTCCTCTACCTCATATAAATGAGGATTTCAGACATTGCAAACAACACACTTGTGAAGTACATCTGCTCTACAGCGAATTACTCCAGCCATAAATTCGATCTCCTTATGATCTTCTCTACAGCGAATTATTCCAGCTATCAAGGGCCGACTTTGCCATTTTGAGGTGTGAATAATCAGTTACACATACTGGTGAAACATTATATGAGGCGGCAAATTTACACCAGCGATTCATCTTTGGAGTATATACATTACCTTGCAATTTGATCAACACATATTGCAATCTGCCCCATCAGCGAATTCAGATTGTGATCTGGTCCAACATTGGTTATGCATTGCAATCTGATCTGATCTATAAACACAGTGATTTGATCTATGCACACAGCTGGTCTTTGGATTGATTGATCAGAGATTATTACATCTTGGAGATCTACTACAACAGTTACATCTGGAACAATATTCATGATCTCCATTCATACTTCATTGATGATTTGCTTGGCGATTGTACTCCTACATTGATTGCACCATTTGATTTGCTTCATTGATCTTCGATCTTCAGCAAATCTGGAATAGCGTTTCCATTCAGAGGTCTGTAATTGAAACCTTGCAAAGCAATAATAAAGATCTGGATTTGAATGCTGGGTTTTTCCTCCAAGAGGGAGGTTTCCCAGGGTAATGTCTTTGTGTTCTTGTGTTCTTTCTATCTGATTTGTTTATTTAGATATTCTAATTTAATTGTTCATTATATCTGATCACTAAAATTACCATGGTATCAGAGCTTGGTTCTTACTAACCGTGATCAGATCTAACCTATTATACTTCAGATTTGTTTTGTTGTTGCTGTTTTCAAAATGGTGACAGGTCTCAAGGTTGAGGACAGATTGGAAGGGTCTGTAAATTTCACCTCATGGAAAGTTTGAGTGCTCCTTGCTCTAGAGGAAAACAATCTACTTCAATTCGTGCAAGGACCAGCACCTAATGAACCTTCAAACCCGAATGAACTTCATCAATTCAAGAAGAAAGCTATTAAGGCCAAGAAGATCCTAATAGATTCAGTCAAAGACCATATTGTTCCTGTCATTTCCAAGATGTCCACAGCTCGAGATATGTTCAAACAATTGGAAGGTATGTATGAAATAAATAACATGAGCAGGGCACTTACTTTGAGAAGAGATTTGCTTCAAATCAAAATGGAAAAGGATGAGTTAGTCATGGAATTCTTCATGAGGATGTCAGATTTAAAAGATAAAATAAGTGCTATTGATGGTGAAGTTGTAGACAAGGATCTTGTCATGCTTGCATTAAATGGTCTTCCATGTTCTTGGGAACCTTTCCTTCAAGGTTTAAGCGGAAGAGGTAAACTTCCTACATTCTGATCTTCGTGTTGATTGCATTCAAGAAGAATCTCGACTTATAGCAAGAGGAATCAAGACTTCCCGTGGTGAAGAAAATCTAGTTCTTTCTACCCAATCATTCGAGAGTGATCATTGGAAGCAAAACAATTTCAAGAGGAACAATGATTTCAGATCTCATGATGCTAGCAGCTCAAGGAAGAAGCCAAGGGATCTCTCCAATGTCCGATGCTTCAGATGTGACAAATTTGGTCACTATGCCAGGGATTGTCAAGCTCAACTCAATCAGCAAGAGGCTAACCAGGGTATAATGCTTCTTGTACTACTTCAAGAGAAGTTGTTTGGTTTGGAACTACTTTCACTCGAGGGAAGTCCGAGTGCTTTGGGAGAAGCTTGAAGTTGTCTCAGTTTCATCTTGTTTATACCACCCTCTGTGGGCAATGCAAGGTGGATATTGTATTATTTGTATCTTTGATCTTCTTTGAGAGAAGTTATGATTGACCACCCTCTGCGGGCAATGCAAGGTGGAATTGCACTTTTGTATTTTTGAACACCCTCTGTGGGCAATGCAAGGTGATGTTGTAATTGAAGTCCACCCTCTGAGAGCAATGTAAGGTGACATTATAATTTTCTTAAAAGTCCACCCTCTGCGGGCAATGTAAGGTGGCAAAACTTTTTTGATCATCCTTTGTGGGCAATGCAAGGTGATCCTTTTGAGGCTTGTCCTCTTCCACCCTCTGCGGGCAATGTAAGGTGGATCCATCCTTTGCGAGTAGGCATGATGGAAAGGTATGGTAAGGTCTAGAATCCTCTCTAGCTAAGAGGGAGTGTTAATGTTTGGTAGCTAGATCGGTTTTAGCTTCACATTATTTTAATTAGGAATTAAATAATTTATTATTTAATTAGAGAATTAAATAATATAGAGATTAAATTATTCAATTGGAGAATTAAATAATTTATCTATTTTAATTAGGAGAATTAAAATATAATAAATTAATCTTTCAAATTAAATAAAGAATAAATCATTGGAGATTTAAATGGGCCCAAATTTTGGCGCCAAGTTTCAATATTTCAAGGTCGGTCTTGGAGGCTGATCTTGCCTTATAAATTCCTCTACCTCATATAAATGAGGATTTGAGACATTGCAAACAACACACTTGTGAAATACATATGCTCTACAGTGAATTACTCCAGCCATAAATTCGATCTCCTGATCTGCTCTACAGCGAATTATTCCAGCTATCAAGGGACTTCGCCATTTTGAGGTGTGAATAATCAGTTACACATACAGGTGAAACATTATATGAGGCGGAAAATTTACACCAGCGATTCATCTCTGGAGTATATACATTACCTTGCAATTTGATCAACACATATTGCAATCTGCCCCATCAGCGAATTTAGATTGTGATCTGGTCCAACAGTGGTTATACATTGCGATCTGATCTGATCTATAAACACAGTGATTGCATCTACACACAGTGATTGCATCTACACATAGCGATTTGATCTATGCACACAGCTGGTCTTCGGATTGATTGATCAGAGATCATTACATCTTGGAGATCTACTACAGCAGTTACATCTGGAACAATATTCATGATCTCCATTCATACTTCATTGATGATTTGCTTGGCAATTGTACTCCTACATTGATTGCACCATTTGATTTGCTTCATTGATCTTCGATCTTCAGCAAATCTGGAATAGCATTTCCATTCAGAGGTCTGTAATTGAAACCTTGTAAAGCAATAATAAAGACCTGGATTTGAATCTGGGTTTTTCCTCCAAGAGGGAGGTTTCCCAGGGTAATATCTTTGTGTTCTTGTGTTCTTTCTATCTGATTTGTTTATTTAGATATTCTAATTTAATTGTTCATTAGATCTGATCACTAAAATTAACGTGTTCAAATTTTAAGCAATTTGTTAAGGATAGCAGGATATACTCACTGGAGATAAGATAATTTCTGCTTAGATGGCTTTCTTTGTTTAGGATAGACCAGTTTAGATATGTTCTATTCTTTTAAATTCTAAAAGTGATGTGGCACTTATGAGTATGGTTCACTTTTTTGTAGAAATGATGGATTTGGAGGCTATTATTCGCATTCAGTTTGACTATTGTGATTTACCTTTTTATTTTCCTGATCAATGTAATTGTTGACTCTTATGCATGCAGGTAGGTTACGTTTTCTCTCGTTGCCTCTGCCCCTTGATTTATATTGCTTTGAATGGATATGTCTACCATTAATGCAAAAAATCACAAGGGCTATTTAAATATGTTATAGAGAGAAACATGCAAACAATTTTATATTCTGTAGAACTCTTATATCTGTTATTGTTGAAAATTGTTTTTTGGAATAATTTTATTTTTTCCAAATTGTTTTTTAGTTTGGCCAGTGTTGACTGTATTGTTATCGTATTTTAAAGATATAAGAATTATAGATTGCATAGGAGTATGCATAGATGCTACTTGGATAGGGCTTCCCAAGCTTCTATTGTTTTCGTCATGTGGACAAGAATCAGATCACTGGGCATATTTCCCGGTACCTCCTGTTTATTATTATTGTAATATACAGTCTGTTGTGTCACCAAGAGCATATTTTATCTTTTCAATGTTATCATTTGAAAACCCATTAACCTTCAAAATCGTCATTGCTGGATTTGGATTCACAAAATGTATTGCACAAGATATGTTTTTCACTCTCTTTATCAGTATTCTAGTTGGGGCACTCTTGACTGGTTTCTTCCTTGCCTCAGCTTGACATCCATTGCCATCACCTGCCTACAGCTGGTTATTTTGTTCTTTGCAACGGAATGAATCTGACTCCTGCTTGAGTTCTCATTGCTTGCCTCCACAAGGACACTTTTTTTTGCTGCTATGGGATATTGGTTAGATCACCAGTTGAAATTATGACCTCTAATGTGGTCCTACTCCTCCCATTTGAGCTTAAATGGTGCCTGCCCCACCCCTTTATTACATTCCACTGCCAGAATTTGTCCTTCAAAATTGGAACAGGACTAGGATTGGGGTTCCATCATTTTCCCAAATGCATCTTTTCTCCATACTCTTCCAGTTTCAAATCCTTGATGAGATTATAATATTATATATCTCCTAGGAAAATGGTCTATCAGTTTCAAAATTGTCTTCCAATATCGAAAATTCACTATGAAGACAGACTTAAACTATGATGCTAGCGATCAGGAGGGGAGGTCACCAATAGATCCTTTTCTGAAACCTTGCTTCAGACATTTTAAAGGTGTCCATATAGCCAAGGTATTATTAGCAACATGGTTCTACAAATGATGAATGTAATGCTCGTGCAATATCTGAGTTCACCCTGCTTCTTGTAGATGGCTTCAACAGCTCTTGTTGAGGCAGCAATACAATTATAGTCAAAATTTCTTGAAAATTAATGTGATAAACATTTTTCACACTTATTAGCCTTCTAGTAAAGCTATATCCCTCTAAGAACACACCGTGACATTAATCATAGCATCAGGAATTACAATTATCATTTGACAAGAAGAAAACAAAGAGATTGAAATCAGAGATGTAAGTGTATAATCCCGCATTTTTTAATAGCACCTGACATGCTTTGGTCCTGTGCATTCCACAAAAATACTAATAGGGAATGCATCTCTCTCAGATGATCAATCCTATAAATCAAATTGCCAAGGCAGTCAGATTCGTAATGATGCAAGAATTTGGTCTGCCAATCTATATTATGTCAAATCTTTGCCAAGCTATACAGGCTTAGTTAGGGCCAAGATTCTGGTACACTGTCTACAAATATAAGCTCCATCTGATCACTCCCTTTATTAGCTAGCAAGTTGGTTAGGGCTTTAGCCTCTTTGAAGTAATGTGAAAAGATATATTGCCAAATTGTTTAATGATGCCAAAACTCCAAATGAACACTAATTAAGTGCTATTTTGGAATGTTTCTTTAAGAGTCTTGATTATAATATGCAATTATCCTTCTGACATTAAATTATCAATCCCTCATCTTTTTGACATCGGATGACCTTTAACTACTACCTGAATTCTGCTTCATTTCAAAACCCAGAGCCAATTTGATTGAATCAACTTTAATGAGAATTTAGAACTGATACAATTTCTAAGACATCCTACCTACGATGTCTCTTTTTCATTACAACTTGCATCTAATTCACTTCTGTAGGGTTAGGAAATAGTGAGGAAAAACAATAAAAAAGTGAGCAACATCAGTCCTAGGTTTACAACATTAGTCAGTTCAAATTTGAAATGTTAAATAGAAAAAAAAGATGCACACCTTGGTAAAAAAACACTTCGAAATCATTAGAATATTCAACACACCTTTAAAAACCATTAGCATTTACCACTTGCAACTGTGCTAGTTGTAAAGAGAGACAAAACACTGAAAATATGGTAAGAAAAATGAATCTACTGAATCTGCTTCTGTAAAAAAGGTTTCTCTTCAAAATTGAAGTCAGTATCCTTGGTTTCAAAGACGGAAGTAGCAATGGATAGCGCTAGATGCATGTTTTGGCTCTGGTTAAATTGGTTAGGCTGAGTATGGTTGAAATGGTTTGGCCTGTACCATACCATTCAAAGCTCTGTCTGGACATCTTTGGTTTTGTTTATGATTATCTTTTTTTTTAATGAGAAGGCTTTACCCAAAATTCATCTATTGCAAAAGATATCATCCAATGATATCCCTTTTAAAGTGTAAATAGACCAACCTTGAAGCACTTTTCTCCAAACAAATTGAGCAAACCTACAATCAGAAAACACATGCTGCATTGAGAAAATCACAAACAGACCAATAATCAACATTCATTTCTGATCAAGTTTTTCCATAACTAGTTTTTGCCATAGCATTAACCATTTGTAGCAATTTTTCATGGATTCAACGCCAGCAGACCAGACCACATTAAATTTGTTAGAGGACAATCATGCACCTGACATATCTTATTTAAAATACAATTGAAAGCATTAGGGTAAACTAATGTATCTTATGATTGTTTGATAGTGTTTTTAAGGAGGGCTTTCACATTTCAATGTCCAATTCCATGATGAAACTGCTTACAAAAGTCTTAAAATCTTTGAAGAAAAGAGTAAATGACAGGTGTCCTCTTGTCCTTATCAGACAAATTGATCTTGATCTGAAAAGTTGTCCAACTTTTTAAATTAAATTAGTAAGAATTTCCATGAGCATTTTAATGCCTTGAAAGGATGATTTTGGAGGAGATTGAAATTGTGTCTGTTTTAAGATTGGATTGTGTCTTTCTATTCTATTTTCGGCCACATGTTCTCTGTTAATTATTTTGGTTTGAATCATGTCTAGCTTATGTCACCCCATGTTTCACAGATGCCAATTTTAGGCAACAATAAGGAATGACTATTAAAAAATAGGTAAAATTATATATATATATATAGAAAATTTGAGATATTTTTACGATAGCATTCATAAGGCAATAATCATTACATCGTAAAACCTAAATATATAATATTGGAGATTGGAGTTCAATATTGATATTTTAATTTCATAGAAAGTGACAAACAAATGAAAATTTTAACAGAATTTGATTGCAGTCGATAACAAAACACACAACATATTATATAAAGATTACATCAAAATGCCCAAAGGCTACAAGTTTCAACTTCAAAATGAAAAATATATAGAAATATTATATGCTAGAATCTCTAATCAACCTCCCCTAACACTGCATCAAAATTAGAGTCTTTGTCACTGCCATTATGAAAGGTTGTCTTATTTGATGGAACCCTAAGTAGTGTGTCTATGTGCCTACTCCTCATCAACTTGTTTAGTATCTAGTATCTTGGGGATCAACATCCAAATGTGTGGCTAGAGTCTAATAATGCTTAGGTGTCTTCCAAAACCAAACCCAGAAGGTACTATGCACAACTACTAACTTTTTCATTTGTCTAGAGGCAAGCCTCTTCCTCTTGAATGACTAGATGGAGCTATATGTAGACCAATTCCTCTCCACAACATAGAAACTAGCAACCTATGAAAGAAGACGAGTGACAAGCATCCCTAACTCTAGTGCATCTTTGCCATGCCATGCCTGTAGAATACAATTCTAGCACTCAATTCTAGTATAGGGCAGGGGGTGGTGAATCAATAGTAGATATGGACTTTTAACCCTAAATCAATTTAAACTTTTATTGAAACTTGTCAACTTCCAATTTGAAAATTGAAAGGAATTGAAATTAAATGCAAAAAGAGATGCAACCACACAATGAAGACAATGCACAAGATTGACGTGGAAACTCAGGATGGGAGAACCACAATGAGAGACACTGCTAGATTTTACTATCTTAATCCAGCCAAATGATTTAATTTTAATTATTTTGTTTGAGGGCACCAACCCTAAGGAGTCTTCAAACTCCTTTAAGATCACAAACTCTTTCAAATATGGACACCCACTCAACAACTAGAGCACCAACCCAACACCAAATCACACATTACAATTTTTCAAAAGTTTCACTTTACAATTCTTGGAATGTGTAAACAAACAATTACAATATGAACATAGACAAACTTCAGATATCATGTATAATGTTATTTCTTTTAACAAAAAGATTTGAAATAATCTTTGCAAATTGAATAAGATTAAACAACAAAAACCTGATTGGATTTCAACAAAATTTATTACCAATACAACAATTCCATTGTAGAAGAACTTCTTTGTTACAACAACATACCTTTAAATCTCAGTCCTAGTCATATATCATTTCTTTCCTCTTAAAGTATCACAAAACTCAATAAAGCAAATTACTACATCCCATAGTAAGCATGCTTTAACAACATTACACACCTTCAAGTCTCAATTAAAGAACTCTATATATCTTTTTCAAACTAAAACAAAACTTCAATACGGATTCATTGTATTCACAAAACATAAATTATCTCAGCCCAATCAATACACCCTCTTCATGTTTGTAATGTTCCCAAGGCCTTCGAAACTACCCGTAGGACAACAAACTGGTACTGCCACTTTCGTCGGCGATCACCTCTACACATTATTATACTGTACAAGACCGTCTGCACAACAACTTAGGTAAGCCGTATGATGATATCTGGTAACTCTCAACAGTTCATGTACGATGGAAGAAGCAATACGGTGATGGAGAAGGTCGTACGGTGATAGGGAGGTTATACGGGGATGGAGGATGCCCCTTGGTGACCCTTGGCTATACAGCCAAAAATTTGCACTGATATGACCATTTTTTACAATTTATTAATTAACTTAAAAATCATAAATAAAAAATGGTCATGTTAGTGCAAATTTTCAGTTGTATAGACGCTGCCCCGTATGGTGAGGGGTGGGGTCTGTATGGTGGACTAGGCCGTACAAATAATGTCTCTACATGATCACAATGATCCCTGAACAATGATGATCGTATGGTCACCTTTCTACCCCTTCTTTGCCCTTTCATATCAATCACTGAGGCTGCTACTTAGGTACACAACCGTACAATATGGTTGATTCAGCCTTCAGACTCAGAAATCACAATGATGCCACGAATAAACACTTATGATATAAGATATTACACAGATGCAAATTCACATGTGCAAGAAGAAATATTGATAGCAGTTCGGATTATATTGAATGGATCTCCAGTACAACAATTTCGAACCAAGAGCATAATAGGGTGAGGAGTTACTCCCATCGAAACTATAGACACCAAGTAGGGATGATCTTTCACCTCCAAAATGGCAGACAGGCTGAACTCCAACAAGAATTCATACATACAATGAAAATAACAAATTCACATACCTACAACAATAACCAGCTCGACCGTATATATGGCTCTAAGAAACATCCCAAAGGATTACAAATGTGCAGACCAGACTGAAACACTACTAAGTAATAAATTAAAAAGGGCCCGAGAGGCATTATTATTAAGTTTCAGGGCCATACACAAATATTTAATTATATCAAGGATATTACAGTCCTCTCGACTCAAGAATTGCTTGTCCTCAAGCAATTACATAATTGGGTGTCGTAAAATTTGTTCACCTTCTCAGGAGGAATCTTTAATTGACATGTCCTTCCAACATACTAAGAATTCCTTGACGACACACCATCTCATCTTTTTCTCTCTATCATCGATGATCTCTACAGGTTCCAGAATTAGTTTTCCTTCTTCATCGATGGGTGGAAGTTCCTTCAACACTGTGATGTGTTGATCGACGACCTTGAGACAGGACACATGAAAAATGTTGTAAATCCAATTCCCCTTAGGAAGTTCCAACTCGTAGGAAACTTCACCCACCCTCCGAACCACTTTGTAGGGTCCATAGAAATGTGGCTTCAACTTCTCCGTACCACTTGTTGATGTTTATAGCTTCGATAAGATAAATGATCAGAATATATATATATATATATATATATATATATATATATATATATATATATATATATATATATATATAATCAACTTATGCTATCAACTAAAGCAATTAATATCAACTTCATAACGTTAATGTTCTAAACGTCATCGGCTGGTATTCTGTCGGCTTGTCTTTAGTCAACTGTGGATAGACAAGTCTGGGCATAAGGATGGGAATGAAGAGCCACGCCTATGATAGGCGTGACTCCTTGAGGAGTCACATCTATCATAGGATGTGATCTCTCACACATGCTCAATCGTATATATATCATTAGCCTGAGATAAGTGAAGTATATACATAAAACAATACAAGTCTCTCTTCTCAAATCTGCAGAATATTAATATAATATAATTAGATATATTTGTTATTATATCAGTAATATATATATCACACATATTGAGTTAATATAAGAAAAATTGAAAAGCCATACATTCTTGATCTAAAATTTAACATGGTATCAAAGCCAGGTTCCTTCGTTGAAGCCCAACCGCTTGAAGGAAGTTCTGATTAGATTGAATGAAGATCAAGATCAGATTTTTTGGAAATCTTAGAATGGCAAATGGAATGAGACTAGAAGATAGACTTGAAGGTGCCTCCGATTTTGAATCATGAAAACTTTGAATGATGTTGGTATTAAGGAAGAATGAGTTGAAGACAATAATAGAAAATCCTCTTAAACCTAATTAAAATGATGAGAAGAATAAATAGGAAAAAAATAATACTAGAGCAATGGAATTATTAGTAGATGGAGTAAAAAATCATCTACTACCTGTCATCACAAAGTTAGACTCTGCTTATAACATGTTCAAAGCTCTGGAAAAACATGTTTGAGATCAACAACACCAGCATAATTCTTACTCTTAAAAATCAACTCTCTAATATTAAAATGAGTAAAGGAGAGACTATCACCTCATATTTTATGAGGATAATAGAATTAAAGAATCAACTTTCTTCTATTGGTCACTTTTATGATAATAAGGAGTTATCTATGATAACTCTAAATGGGCTCCCTATCTCATGGGAAAACTTTAGACAAGGAGTAAGTGCTCGCACCAAACTCCCCAAATTTGATCGACTAAAAGCTATCTGCATTCAAGAAGAGTATAACCTAAAATCTAGAGGAATCATGGAATCCACTAAAGAAGATGTTCAGGTTCTTGTCACTAGTTCAAAAAGGAAAAAGGGAAAGAAGTCATATGATCAACATCCGTTCAAGAAACCAAGAGACCTCTCTTCAATGCAATGTTTTAGATGTGACAAATATGGTCACAGTGCAAGAAAGTGTCCTAATAGAATTAGAATGCAAGCTTCCCTTGCCGAAGTAAATAATTCAAATGTATGTTCAGAGAAATATGTATTCTAAAAGAAATTTAAGATACCTTATGATTGAGAGGGAGTTCACTGATAAAGATAAGAACACTTCTGAGGTAAACTTGAAATGATTATTGATTATTATATTAATGTTATGTTATAATTATATGGGCCCTATGTAAATCATAAGGAAGTGACAACTTCCAAATGATTATCACTCGTATTTGTTAAAGTTATTGGAAGGTGATGATCTTGTAATAACTTTTCTATTGTGATAGATATTTTTGTGATGATTTAAACATATCTTACTTGTGGATAGAATCATCGATGGAGGCAATTCACATTGAAGCTCGTGAGTTTGTGAATAGAATCGCCGATAGAGGCAATTCACATGAGAGCTTGTGGATAGAATTGCCAATGGAGGTAATCCACACTGAAGCTCGTGAGTTTGTGAATAGAATTGCCGATGGAGGCAATTCACACAAGAGCTTGTGGATAGAATCACCGATGGAGCCAATCCACACCAAAGCTCGTGAGTTTGTGAATAGAATCGCCGATGGAGGCAATTCACACGAGAGCCTATGGATAGAAAAGTTGATGGAGGCAATCCACACCAAACGCTCATGAGTTTGCGGATAGAATGGCTGATGGAGGCAATCCATGTATTTGGAATATGTTTAATTACATTATGAGAATTGAATTCTAATTGTGATTTACATTTTATCTTCCCTAGCTAAGAGGGAGTGTTGATGTTTATAGCTTAGATTAGATAAAATGATATATATATATATATATATATATATATATATATATATATATATATATATATATATATATATATATATATATATATATATATATATAACATATTGAATTAAATAAACATCATTAAATTGACAATATTGTTATTCAAATAAAACAATATAAGATAATATTATTCTATATTATATATGCATATTAATATATATAATAATAATGAAATTATTATATATATTAATATAAAATATACAATATATATTATAATTGATAAATAAATAATATTAATCTTATATACTGATTAATATCAGTTTAATCAAATAACATGTTATTCCTATATAACTGATTGATATATATAATCAACTTATGCTATTGACTAAAGCAATTAATATCGACTTCATAATGTTAATGTTCTAAACGTTATCGACTGGTATTCTGTCAGCTTGTCTTTAGTCAACCATGGATAGACGAGTATGGGCGTAAGGATGGGAATGAAGAGCCATGCCTATGATAGGCGTGACTCCTTAAGGAGTCACGTCTATCATAGGACATGATCTCTCATACATGCTCAACTGTATAGGTATCATTAGCCTGAGATGTTAAGTTATAGGATCGATTACAAATGTAATGGCATTTATCATATTGTCTATGTTTTCCAAATGCATCAATCTCTTTGTACTTATACAAGATAATGACACGAAGAGACATGTCCTTTAAAGGGACATGTCTATTCATTAATCTTTATTAATTATTTAAATAGTAATTATTATTAATATATATAATTATTATTATGTCTCATAATAATAATAAATATCAACTTATATTAATAATAATAAATGATGTTTATTAATATTCTCATAATATTAATTATATGTATATATAAATATCAATTATATGTATATATCACAATATGACAATAATCCACTTATATAAATTATATGGATATATATATAGTAATTATAATACATATTATTATTATTATATATATATCGATGTGTACTTGATAATTCAATAACAATGATTTTATCTAAACGAAGCTACATTCCTTAACATGAGATAAGTGAAGTATATACATAAAACAATACAAGTCTCTCTTCTCCAATCTGCAGAATATTAATATAATATAATTGGATATATCTATTACTATATCGGTAATATATATATATATATATATATATATATATATATATATATATATATATATATATATATATATATATATATATATATATATATATAATATATATATATATATATATATATATAATGTGATTGTATATATCACACATATTGAGTTAATAAAAGAAAAATTTAAAAGCCATACATTCTTGTTCTAAAATTTAGCATCACTTTTCTTCATGGGAGGATTGTCTATATGGTTGAAGCTGAAGGTATACCAGATCTCCCACCTCAAAACTCTTCTCTACCCTATTTCGGTCGACATACATCTTCTGTTGGTTCTAAGCCCTCAACAGGTTGTCGCTGAGAGATCTTAGGATATCCAAACTTTCCTGCAACCATTCCTTGACCCTCTGTGCACGACTATCGACACCCAATGCCAGACCCATGAATGAGGAAGGCTCATAACCATAAAGAGCTTTGAAGGGTGTCATCCCTATTGACATGTGATAGGTAGTTTTGTAACAATGCTCTCCTAAATGTAGCCAACAGACCCATGCCTTCTGTTGTGTTGAAATGTAGTTTCTTGAGGAAATCTTCCAACCACTTGTTCATGATTTCCATCTAACCATATATCTACAGATGGTAGCTTGTACTTGGCATCAATTATGTACCTGCAAAGTGAATAATTCCATCCAAAAAATGTTGAGGAATTGACTATCCCTATCACTGAATATGTTCCTCAGAATACCATACAAGAGAAACTCCTCTTGGAAGAATAGCTTGACCACTTGAGTTGCCTGACATCTTGAGGAAATGGCAAAGAAGTGTTCATATTTGGTTAAATGACCCATCACGACAAAGATGCAATCTTTCCCCTGCACTTTGGGAAGCCTCATAATGAAGTCCATCAGATGCTTTCCCACTATTGGTCGGTTATTGGAAACGTTTGAAGTAGTCCTATTGGTAAGGTTTGCTTAGTTTTGTTTTGTTGGTAAGTGGAACATTCCCTTATGGACTGAAATACATCATTATTAAGGCCCTTCCAAGAGAACCTTTCTTGGATTTGTTTATAGGTTTTTTGGATTTGGGTAGCAAGTAGATTCAACCCTTGTAGTAAATGACATCGTCAACCACCTTGTACCTATCATCCTGTACTTGACCATCCATTAGTTAGCATGCAAAATTATTCTTGGAGTACTCAACAACAAGTGTGTCTTCCAATTGGCCGAAATATGTGATAGAGGGCATATGGTAGGTCTTCTTGATAGGGCATCAGATACCACATTATTCTTTCCTTTCACATACTCAATATCAAAATCATATGCTTGGATTTTTCTCACCCACTTTTGTTTCCACTTGTTCAAGTCCTCTTTCTCTAGGAAATATCTCAGACAATTGTGGTTTGTCTACACAACAATTTTTTCTCCAACGAGGGTGCTGTCGAAACTTGGCAAGTGCGTGCATGATTGCGATCATCTCCTTGTCATAAATGGAGTACATTTGTTCCTCTCTCTAGAGCTTCTGACTCTTGAATGCAATGGGGGTGATGGTCTTGCATTAACGTCATTCCAATTCCTTCACCCGACGCATCACATTCCAATATGAAAGGGCGAGTGAAGTCTGGCAGTGCCAATACCAAACATGTACTCATGACTTCCTTTAGCTTGTCGAAGGTATGCTGCACCTTCTTATCCCAATGGAAGGACCCCTTTTTTGTCAAATGTTTTAGTGGTGCACCAAGTTGTGAAAATCCTTTCACAAACCTTACGTAATAGCTGCATAGTCTAAAGAATCCATGTAGCTTGGAGAGAGTCTTGGGTGGAGGCCAGTCTAGGATGGCCTGAATCTTCTCATGGTGTACATGTACCCCTCGGGCATTGATGATGTGAACCTGTTGATGTTTTGTAGCTTTACTTAGATAAACACTATGAGTCAATACTAGTGAAGATATATATATATATAATCATAATTATCATTATATTAATTACATAATAATGAATGAAGGGACATGTCCTCTTCTTGGCTCATTCTCAATATAAATGCAAGAGATTGTAGCATTTGGAAAACACATATAATTAGATAGTGCTATTACATTTGCAATGATCCTAAAACCTTAACATGGTATCAGAGCCAAGTTGCAAATGTAAGAGAGTAGTTTGTTGATGGTGAATGTGTGACTGTATCAGAAAATATAGTCTCAGTACGAGGACCATATCTCCCAAATTCACTGTTGGATTTTTCTAAATTTTGGATATGCTGGTGATAAACAAATTTAGAACAATCTCACTAGAGCGATTGGAGAGAAAAGGTTAGGTTAAAAAGTTATGACAGACTATGTAGGGGTCTATGCAAAATCTGTAAAAGAGCGAGGTTCCTTTTTTAAAAACGTAACCGCTTGAAGGGAGATTCGATCATATTGAAGGTTGTCATAGTGTATAGAACCTTTGGATATTCAAGATGGGTCATGTGAAGAATTATGGTAATATTCAAGAAAGGCAACGTCATTTGTGAATTTGCATGATATTTTCTATATGGGCTCACCTTACAGAATGAAATACTTGAAATTTATAATAGATAGGTATTTCATATTTTATTAATGCACATAATTTTTGAGTTTGTGATTCATGCTATACTATTGGTTAGTAAAATTTTGTATGCTTATATCATTGGTATTTCCGGTCGAGATAGTTTAATGAGATATTTGTAATCTCTCTCTGACATACCTTCAGGACAAAAGCACAAGATAATTGCATTCAAGGGAGAAAGAACTTGATGCTTGCAAATGAATTGATGATTGAGACTAGATGCAAAGGGAGTTTGACATTTCAAAAGAGATCAAGAATTTGATAAACTTGAGCTTCAGAGGGAGAAGATGGTTCAATCAACTTGTGACAATCTTGATCATATTAATTGAGAGGGGAGTTCACTATTGAAGGTGAAACACTTCTAAGGTAAAATTGATATAATTGAATATTATACTAATGAATCATGAATATTTTTAATGGGCCTACCCCTTGTGTAAATCATGAGGAAGTGACGACTTCCAAATGATTGTCACTTGTATATGCAAAAGTTATTGGAAGGTGACGATCTTACACTAACTTGATCCTCTATTGTGATAGACATCTTGTGATGGTTGAAACAAATCATAATAGATGTCATCTTCTATTGTGATAGGACATCTTGTGATGGCTGAAACAGATCATAATAGATGATTTCTTGCATGGTGAATTCAGTTCCTTAAACAGACCATTGACCTTCTATTGTGATAGACATCGTGTGATGGATGAAGCAGATCACAATAGATGATTTCCTACATGGTGGATTCAATTCCTTTAAAAGACCATTGACCTTCTATTGTGATAGACATCGTGTGATGGCTGAAACAGACCATGATAGATGATTTCCTACATGGTGGATTCAATTCCTTAAATAGACCATTGACCTTCTATTGTGATAGACATCGTGTGATGGCTGAAATAGATTATACTAAATATTTTCTTGCATGGTGGATTCAGTTCCTTAAATAGGCCATTGAACTTTTATTGTGATAGACATCATGTGATGGCTGAAACAAATCACAATAGATGATACCTTGCATTAAGGATACATTACCTATGAATTTTTTTGAGTTATGGTGAATATCACGAGACTTGATATTCTTGGTCAGACCATATATCTGATATCTTATTGAGGTGATATCTAAAATATTTGTTCAGTACCTGGTGGACATCATGAGACTTTATGTTGGTAGGCCAGTACTCTGAGTACATGGTGAATATCATGTGACTTGATATTCTATGACTATTACTCCTAATATCATGAGATGATATTCTTATGAATCTATGAGTTATGGTGAATATCATGTGACTTGATATTCTTAGTCAAACCATATCTTTGATATCACAATAAATGATATCTTCTTATCCTAATCATGTGTTTAATCTTCCCTAGCTAAGAGGGAGTGTTGATGTTTTGTAGCTTTACTCAGATAAACACTATGAGTCAATACTAGTGAAGATATATATATATATATATATATATATATATATATATATATATATATATATATATATATATATATATATATTATATATATATATATATATATATATATATATATATATATATATATATATATATAATGTAAATATTAGAGAAATTAATATAATAATCAAGAGATATTATATATATATGTATGTTGTATATATATAATCATAATTATCATTATATTAATTACATAATAACGAATAGACATGTCCCATGAAGGGACATGTCTCTTCTTGGCTCATTCTCAATATAAATGCAAGAGATTGTTGCATTTGGAAAACACATATAATTAGATAGTGCTATTACATTTGCAATGATCCTAAAACTTTAATAGAACCCAAGTATAAGATCTCGGTCATCCCAAACTCACATTTGGATCTCTTGACAAACAATGATTGCAACTCCATTATCCCCAATACTTCATCAAAATATTTCACATGTTCCTCCTAAATCTTTCTATAAATGAGTATGTCATCAAAGAAGACCAGAAAAAACTTATGCAATTTCTTGTTGAAGATGTGGTTCATACAAGATTAGAAAGTGGTCAGAGCATTGGTCAACCCAAATGGCATAACCAAGAACTTGTAGTGTTCGTAGTGTCAACAAAAAGCCATCTTCTCAAACATCCTTCTCCCTCATGCAAATCTGGTGGCATTCGGAGCAAAGATCAATTTGGAGAAATAGACTACTCCATGTATTTCATCCAACAATTCATTGATCCTGGGAATGGGGGTATCAATTCTTGATAGTCTTCTTATTTAATGCACGATAGTCTATGCACATCCTTAGGGACCCGTCCTTCTTTACCAAAACTACTAAGGATGCAAAGGGACTAGAGCTGGGCCTTATCCATCCTTTGTCAAGGAGCTCTCAGATCATCTTCTCTATCTCTTCTTTGAACTTCTTAGGATGACGATAGGCTGTGGTGATAATAGGCTTGGCTCCTTCCTCTATCTCAATGGTGTGATAAAAGCCTCTGTGTGGGGGAATACTAGGTGGAATGTTGGCGAAAACCAAACAATGCTTTCCCAACACTGCCTGAAGCTCATCATCATGGTAGTATGCTTGTGGGAACGTTGTTAGAGTTGTCATATTATAGCTAATAATTAATTTATTTAATTATTAGTCTATTGTTCTCTACACTTAAGTTAGACTTAGGCATCTCATTATTCTTTAGGGTTTTCACCTTTAGGGTTTTGGTATCCTTTTATAAGGATTCCCTCTTTGTATTTCATTAATTAACTTATTGGATCATAATAGAAATTGCTCTTTGCATGTCCATAAGATGTCTCTGGTTTTTTGGCCTCCATGATTTTTCTTGCTTCTGTGCTTTGCTTCTTCCATGTGACAGGGTTATGCATGCAGGTGTTCTTGGGAGATTAGTATTTCACCTAATCTAACATGGTATCAGAGCCATCTTGCTGCTCGTTGTTCGTGTTTTGTTGAAGTGTTTCAGAAGCAGGAGGTTTTCAAGGGTTTCAAAATTTTTTTTTGTGGATCTGGGGGGGAGCCAAAATTTGGCTCACCTTGGGCAAAAACGGACACCACCATTGTGTCCGGAAGGCCCAAGAACCCCTAAATCCATATAAAACTTGTCCATTTTGGACACAGTGGCATCTGAGGCAAAAAAATTTTAAATACCAGGGCCGTACGGCCCTGGCACGCACTCCGAGACGGCGGTTGTCAAAAATTTAAAAAAAAAATTATAAAGTTTTGGGCGGCCACCAGCGCACCGCCAAGCGGCCCACCACAGAGCCGCGGCCCAGCTCCGCCGCCCGCGCTCGCGCCCTCCACTCCGCCGGCCCGCCCACCGCCGGCACCAGCGCCGCCTCCCAGCCCCGCTCTGCTCTGCCCTGCCGGCCCTAGCGGTGGTCACATGGGTGACCGGGAGCCTCCTGGTTTAGCCCCTGCGAGCGCCATGTGCCCAGGGGCTCTGTTTTTTCCAGCCCCAAGGGCTTAAAACTCTTTTTTGGTGCTTTTTTGGGGGTACTTGGCCTTTTTTGCCATATCTTCTTCATCTGGAGGCGTATTTGGGAGTTTTTTATATCATCGAAAAGCTCTTTCCCAGACAAACGCAATTATGGAGGTTTCTTTTCAATTTTTTTGCCTCAGTTTTCGTACCATGCCTTCGAAGGCAGGACTACTTTTTTGCCTTCCTGGAGCACCTGATGCTTTTTTTGGCATAACTTGCTCATACGGAGGAGTTAGTGGGCGAACGAGACATCATCAGAAAGATGATTCCGAGACAGTCATTTTATATATTTTCCAGATTCTTCTTCCATTTTTCGCACCAGGCTATTGAATTCAAAGGTTTCTTTTTTAGGTGCCTGCCAGAGCACCTGTCACTGTTTTTGCTGTTAACTTGAGCATACGATGGCATTTTTTGCCAAACGAGATATCGACGGAAAGCTGGTTCCGAGACCGTTCTATTTTTTTCAGTTTGGTTATTTTATTTTTCCATTTGCAGGGGTTTTCTGCCAGTCAAAGTCACGGGTACTTTTTGCATTCCGGACACTATATCTCTCACATTCGGGCTCAGTTTTCAGCAAACTTGGTATTTTCGGAAAGCTTGTTCAGTGTACTTTTCAGTTTCAGAGGTCCTATTTCCAGATTCTATACCAGGTTCTTCCTCCATTGAGTTTTTCTTTTCTGCACTCAGATGGACTACTTGGCTTTTACAGGTCCACGGATCTCCATTCTTGGGATGACTTCTGCTTCTGTTCTCACTGTTCTTCTTTCCTTCTTCTTTTGAGTTTTGTATATATCTCCACTGTTGCATTCTTTTTTTTGTAAACGCACTGAGATAAAGTGCCTGCTTTTGCATATTTGGGATCTTGTACACCTTGTGTTTGTTTGTACTCGCACTCAGTTATAAAGTGCCATGGGGGGTTATGATGCTTTGCCACTTTAGGCACATCCACCTTTGTCAAGTGAGTGTACCTTCCATGACATTAGCCCATGCTGTGTGTCCAGAAGATCTATTCTTCTTCTTCGACACTGCCCTTTATCCTGTGCGTGTACTTCTGTTGCACTGTTGGTGTTCCTGATTCTTCTTCTTGCAGATGTTTTCTGGCATTGCATTTCAGTGTTCCTGTCACCCCTCTCTCTGTTCAGCATTATGGGGGGGTTCACCTGTTGGCTCTATTGCTTCCTTGGTTCGGTTGAGTGATCTACGTATTCAGTTTTTGTTCCTATGTACTAGGCGGATGCAGTGGCTAGGCACCTATGCATTTCCGGTGAGATGGATCATCTACTATATAGACACTCATTCATTCCTTTTTTGGAGGTCACCTCTTCGATTGATCAGCTCTTCAGACTTTGTCTTCTCTACCTGGTCATGCACTATTTCAGTGGGGGTTCCAGCAGTTTCTTCTGACAGTGTTTGCAGTTTCATGCTTCGGAGATGCTTCATGCTCTTTCTTGTTCCTTTCTTTGGGACATTCCCTAGATTGGAGGCTTTGTTTCCTTCATCTAGTTTATTTTATTGTACTTGGGTACCTGATCAGGCCTTGTTGCCGGGACCCATTGCTCTTTCATGCATTTTTGTTTTCATGCATCTTTTAGTCCTTAGTTGTTTAGCTTCTCCCTAAGTTACACTTAAGGGGGGGGTGTTAGAGTTGTCATATTATAGCTAATAATTAATTTATTTAATTATTAGTCTATTATTCTCTACACTTAAGTTAGACTTAGGCATCTCATTATTCTTTAGGGTTTTCACCTTTAGGGTTTTGGTATCCTTTTATAAGGATTCCCTCTTTGTATTTCATTAATTAACTTATTGGATCATAATAGAAATTGCTCTTTGCATGTCCATAAGATGTCTCTGGTTTTTTGGCCTCCATGATTTTTCTTGCTTCTATGCTTTGCTTCTTCCATGTGACAGGGTTATGCATGCAGGTGGTTCTTGGGAGATTAGTATTTCACCTAATCTAACAAACGTTAAGGGTTAGGTCAAGACCAAGCAGTGTGCCACCCAAACGACCTCATCATGTCTGAAGATTACTTACCACCATTTGACATTCCTCTTATAAACACCTTCTTGCCATACACTTCTAATGAGAACTCCATCCTCTTAAAGATCTATGTGTATTGGTCGAGGGTCTCCATCCACTGAATGCCTAGTATGACATTCATGTCATCCAAATCTACCACAAATAAATCACCGATCACCGTGTAGTTTCCCATGGCGATGCTCAATTGCGGAACTAAATGAGTGCATGACAGGAGATTTCCTCCAACCACCTTGACTTCTTACTCCTTCATGTTCTTCTATATGCAAACCTCTTTGGATGATGAGTGATGATTTTATGAAATTGAGCAAGGCCCCACCATCGAGCATGACTAAGAATCACTGCTCTTGAAGTGTACTACATACCTAAAATACACTACACCTTGTGGTACCAACTAGTGTTGCAATGATACCTCCCCTATGTACCAACGTGAAAATTCTCTCCGCATGACTTCTTTCCTTTGTAGACTCTTCCTTTGGTGGCTCAATTTCCTTACACTCCCCCTCGCCATCAGACAACACCTCAATATAATGAATCTTCCCATTGCCTAAGCATCAATGTCCTGGCTCCCATGACTCCCTGTAGGAGTAACATATTTTCCTCCTTCTAAGGTCCTATTTTCTGGCCTCATTCAATGATGACTTCATCAAAAAGGTTTTGTTATCCTTCTCCTTCGAGGTGATTTTTGGTTTGGTATGTGAATAATTTATGGAGGAAGAAGATGTTACCATGTCACGTGCCTTCTTAATTGCTTCTATGAGTGTGTTGGGGTTGAACACTTTCACCCAACCCTTTAGGGCTTCCATCAAATTGTCCATGAATAAAACCACCAATCTCCTCTCCAAGATATCTGTCACCAACATAGACAGTCTCTGGAATTATGTAATGTAACTTTCCATAGGTCCAAATTGCTTCAGTTGAGCCAACTCCTTTAAGTTGAGTTTTGGATCATTTCTATCCAAATGATCTATAAGCCCTTTCATGAATACGACATATGAATTTACTTGATCATGTCTAAGGGTGACCATTCCATGAAACCACCATTTGTGAGTGACTCCTTCTAGGCGAAGTGCTACAAATTTGATGGCTTCATCCTCAGGCATCGAGTTAAGATGGAAGTAGGTATCTTATTTTTGTACCCATGCTAGTGCCGATGTTTCTCTGATCCCATCAAAAGATGACAAATTAATCTTGCCAAACTTCCATTTGATATTATCGTTGTAGTAGCCATGACTTCGGTTGCCCAACTATTTCATTCAGAGCTCAACATAATCCTTGAAGGATATATCTCCCTCAAGATTCACATTCCTCCAGTCTTGATTCAATTGCTCTTGTAACTCTTTGAAAGTGGTCTCTTTCTCCCCATGAGGTGATTTTGTTCTCTGGGGAAATGTCGACATCAATGGTCAAGAATGTGAGTGTTGTGGATTTGACCTTCTAGTGATAGAATTATATATCTGTCCATTATGATCTCCATTTATTCTACCCAGGGCCAATTGTCGCAATGTATCATCCATAAGCATTTGTCGTTGTTCCCCCTCTAGCGATTGTTTCATTGAGATGAGCTTGATTTTTGGTTAGTTCCCCTCAATAGTGCCATGACTTCAACGAATAGGTCCTACGGCTCTCCCATTCTATCAGCATAATGATACCTCCTTTTGGTGTATACCCACATCCACTACCCGACAAGCTAGTAGAATCACCAGCTTTGATAGCACTGTAATGTTCAAAAGGCCTTCGAAAATACCCATACAACAACAAACTGCTACCGCCACTTTCATCGACAATCACCTCTGCACGCTATTATACTGTGTAAGACCATCCATAAAATAAATTAGTCAAGCCATACAAAAATATTTGGTAATGTATCATCTTAAAATGGAAGCACTTCCATGTTAAGAGCATTTAGCCCTCCGAGTGAGTGGTCTGGGGTCATGTGAAGCGCCTTGATGAGGTCTTTGCTTGAATATGGCTTTATCCTCCCCATTCCGCTTCTCTCTCCACCTGATTCCACTTCATATCTGCATTTGCTAGCATTTTGGGTCAGGATCTTGAGGTTTTTAGGACCATAAGGTCAAAGTTGACCTTACCTGGTCAGGATCGACCTTGACCCTGACCTGGTCAGTTCCAAGCTCATCCTTGGCCCCCTATCCAAATTTCAAATTTCCTTGATTTTCGGGTGTCGGGTTTCGGGGATATTTGTTTTCCCGCCTCCGGGTCGGCCATTTCGGGTTTTGGAATGGTAAATCCTCAAATTACATTTAATCTAGGTATATTTTCTAAAGGTTAGGACCTAATTGGGATTTAATTCTCCAAGGTGGCCCCCTCTAGAGGATTGTGCCCTAGATCACTATAAAAGGAGTCCTTCCTCTCTCATTTTCTCCATCAAGTTTCCAAGCAATCTCATGATCAAGGTATCAAGTTTGCAATCTCCTCTCTCAAGATCTCAAGGTGATCAAGCAAGTATCCATTCAAGTGAAAGCATCCATTCAAGCATTCAAGTCCTCTTCTCCATCCAAGTTCTCCATTGAAGTTCAAGGATTCAAGCTTTCAAGCCATTGAAGGGATTTGGTTGAAGCATGCAAGATTCATCATTCAAACCCTAGATCTAGCCATCATGGTGGTGTGATCTTCCTTCAAGATCCTTCAATTCATCTGCAAGATCCATTTATCCTTCCCTCAAAGTGGATTCCAAGCATACAAACATGGAGGTTTAGATTTACATTTGTTAATGTTATGTCCAAGCTTTCATATTAACATACTTGATTACATTTCAAATACAATTGCATATCTATTGAATGTCATAGCTTCATTGTTAGATCTACTTCTACTACTTGCTAGCATTCTCATTTCAATTTCAATATTAAGGTTGATTCCAAACTGGGATTTGACCAAGGTAAACCCCCCAAACAAACAACAAAACTATTTTTCTTGTAGGGTACAGGTGTGAAATTTTAGATCTGAGAGCAGATTTGGATACCCTTTTTGGCAAACTTTCAGGATTTGTGAACAAAGTTAGAATCGACCTTTAAATAAAGAATGTAGCCTTTGACCTTTTATGAGGGTCAAAGACTACCTGCCGTCGGAAAGACAAAAGATTTCTGGGTTTTCTTCATCTTGACATTTCCAGTCCGAAATAAGTTGCAAAATTGCCCGAAAGTACACACAGACATTAAAAAAATTGGCATTTTCTAGATTTTCCCCTAATTTGAGGTTAGTACTTTTATTTCAATTATTTCAAATTTCAAGCACAATTCCATTATAGGGAAATATAAGGTTTTCTTCCTCTTTCATGTTCTCCATAGATTGGTTCGATTGTGCATTAACCTTTTGGTTGATCAATTTAGATCTCTCCTTTGCGAATTCGGGTTTAGAAGTAGATCTCTTATTTCCCCCATACATTTTAGGGTGGATACTATTTCATCCTATTCATTTTGGTGAACCCAACATACTTACTCTCCTTTCTTTTGTGGAATTAGATGCTCTATTGTATTTTGTGGTGTTAGATTTCCTTTTATATTATCTTGTTGATGTTAGATTTTCCCTTTGTGTTAAATCTTGCATGGTAATTGGATTTGAAAAATACAAAAAAAATAAAAATTGCAAAATTCCTTTAAAAATACAAAAACATTTACATTTTCATGCTTTTAGTATTCAACATGTATGATTCTTGTTTTGAGTAATTTGATGAGGCTTTTGTTGTTCAAGATGATAGATACCTTAATGAGGTACATGGAAGTGAGGATGAAAATTGTTTGAATGAGATCTCCATTGATCCTATTCCTATTTCACCCTCCTCCACAACCTCTTCAATTGACCTTTACAAAGATGAGTTAGGGATTGATGTTAATTCTTTTCCTAATATATATCTTTTCTATGAGCCTACTTTAGAATACAATTTACCTTTTTTCCCCTTTAGGGATCAAGCTTTTACGGACTTATGACACTCCTACAATGCGCTTTATGGATAGGGATGATAATCCTCCTATTTGGGATAAACCTTTGGATTTAGATGTTGATTACTCTCTTCCTCATGAAACCATTATGGATAATCCTCCTATTTGGGATGAACCTTTGAATTTGGATATTGATTACTCTCTTCCTCCTATTTGGGATGAACCTTTGGATTTGGATGTTGATTACTCTCTTCCTCATGAAGCCATTGTGGATAATTCTACTTTTTGGGATGAACCCTTGGATAAATACATTGATTTATCCCCTCCTTGTGAAGAATTTTTGATACAAAAGGATGACATATTCTCTAAAACACACTCCCCTTATGTGAAAGAAGATGACATTATAAATCCTTCACCTCAATTTAGGATTCCTTCTAGTGACAAGGCATTAGCGGAGAAATATATGATTTTCCTTAATGCTCTTCCTCTTAGTGGTGATCTTATGGGAAATCAAGATCCTACCTTACAACATTCTTACCATAATATTACTTATATCTATTCAAACCCTTTTTCAACTATGGTTCCAAGTGTTCCTTCGATTGTGTCTTCCATTATATCACTTCCTACACTTTTACTAGTATTCCTAAACTTCCTAATCCTATCTTTCCTAATCTAATTCCTAATTATCCATCTGTTATTCCTAGTTCTACCCACACTTATGTTGAGTTCAAACTATGGTTCATGATGTGCAAAGATTCTTCAAAGTACCTTCTCCTTATTATTCGATCCATAAAGATAAAAGAAAATAAATTTCTCCTTTGATATTTCTTCATAATTTTACCCCTCATTCTGATATAACATAGATCTTTTCTCCTCTAGACTGGGGGGGCAAGAGGTACATTTCTTCCTATCTTCTAGAATCCATTATGTTCTTACTTTGAGCTTACTTGGTTATTCTTTCATTTATATCGATGGTTTGTATTATGATAGTTTTTTCATCCATTGCTCTTTTCTATTATTTAAGATATCTTTCTAGGACATATGTTTTGCAAAGGTATCCCTTGCCTTTCATCCCTGGGGGGCAACGTTCTCTCTTCTCTCTCTTTGTCTAGGGAACTACTTTCCTTAGCTTAATGGTATTTGTTTATATTACAATATTATTTCATCATATTGACAGATGTTTTGACTATGGATAACCTTTTTATATAAGAATTTGTTGTCCTAAGTCATCACTTCTTCTCTATGTTGTAAATTATGTTCTTTATAAACTCTCACCCTTGCTTTGGTGTTAGAGTCATTTCCCTCATTTCAAAGATTCCTCTTCCTCTTGATTGCAGGGGGCTTGATGATTGAATCTTTGTTCCCGATGTTGAAAGTTGATATTTTATCTAAAGCACTCCTCCATGATGGGGGTCTTGCTAATAAGATCTCTTTCATTTGAGGATCCTTTTCCATGAGTGACATATCCTTTTCACGATTATCTATACTCTTGGATGTAGGGGTCAATATCCCTCACTAAGAATATGGTATACATTGTTTCTAAACAAGATATCTCCTTGAATTGTGAAGTAGGTATCCTCTTCCATCTTTGTTCCTACACTTGGGGACCAAGGATGCCATCTCCTTCTTTTTTGTCTTTCCAGGATTCACCTCTTTCCTTGGTTAAGTAGTATTTATCTATTATGTGATATCCAATCATACATAAAAATTTTGGTTTGCATTGAGGATCTTTGTTCTTGATCACAACCTATTTCATTGTTTGACATTGGGTTTCCATGGTTGATATATCTCTTCCCTTGGAAATTGAATAGTGTGCTATCCCTCATAAGGGGTTACTTTCTTTTCACTTCTTGCATGATATCTCTTTGCATTCGTCCCTTCCATGGCCTCATAGGAGTTGTGACCTTCTTGGCTTGGACTGGGTGTTGTTTGTGGATATTGTCTTGATGCTAAAGAAGGCTTTATCCTTGTTCTTTTCTTTCCTTAACATGTCAAAATAGTATGTTTTTTCCATATTAAGGAGGGGGGGCATATATAGGGTCTCCCTTGTACTATATTTTTTTATTTTTATATGCTAAATCTTGGAAGGTAACACACATAAGTTGCTAAATCCTGAAAAGACACGCATTTATATGCTAAATCCTCTAAAGGTAACACACATAAGTTGCGGGACATGCATTTCCAATTTCAAATATGCTAAATCTTGGAAGGTAATGCACATAAGTTGCTAAATCCTGAGGAGACACGCATTTCATATTCATAGTGCTACAAGAAGGTGGATCTATGAGTATTCCAGAATTCGTCAGAAGATGCATTACAATTGCAAGCACAGTTTATGGGTGACCCTTTTGGGCTCTCCCTCCAAGGTGATTCATGGTAAGGTGGGCATCTTACTAGGTGAGGTAATCACTCTTTTCCCTTTCTCTCTTTTCGCTTTCATGCTAGTAGGACATGATCATGAAGCTATGTTATTTATAGTGTTGCTCTTGTCTTTCTTATGTAATCATTTATGCTTTTATGATAGCTTTCCAAATATGATATTAGTATGGGAAATATTTCTTAGCAAGGTTTCTTATGCTAATTGATTTGGGTTGTTTAGTACTAACCCTTGTTCTTTTGGCACCCTCTTGCATGTATGTCAAGTTAGAATCCTTAGTCTAGGGGCTTGTGTCCTTAACTAAGTGTTATTTTATCTCATTGTGAATCCACTTGGATCTTCTCTTTCTTCTCCTTTACCAAGAGTTTGCATCGAGTCCATACTCTTTTTAAAGTGGGGGCTTAATGTATCATCTTAAAATGGAAGCACTTCCATGTTAAGAGCATTTAGCCCTTCGAGTGAGTGGTCTAGGGTCATGTCAAGCACCTTGATCAGGTCTTTGCTCAAATCTAGCTTTATCCTCCCCATTCTGCTTCTCTCTCCACTTGATTCCACTTCATATTTGCATTTCCTAGCATTCTGGGTCAGGATCCTGAGGTTTTTGACCATAAGGTCAAAGTCGACCTTGACCCTGACCTAGTTAGTTCCAAGCTCGTCCTTGACCCCCTGTCTAGATTTCAAATTTCCTTGATTTTTGGGTGTAGGGTTTTGGGAATATTTGTTTTCCCACCTCCGGGTCGACCATTTCGGGTTTTGGAATGGTAAATCCTAAAATTTCATTTAATCTAGGTATATTTTCTAAAGGTTAGGACCTAATCGAGATTTAATTCTCCAAGGTGGCCCCTCTAGAGGATTGTGCCCTATATCACTATAAAAGGAGGCCTTCCTCTCTCATTTTCTCCATCAAGTTTCCAAGCAATCTCATGATCAAGGTATCAAGTTTACAATCTCCTCTCTCAAGCTCTCAAGGTGATCAAGCAAGCATCCATTCAAGCATTCAAGTCCTTTTCTCCATCCAAGTTCTCCATTGAAGATCAAGGATTCAAGCTTTCAAGCCATTGAAGGGATTTGGTTGAAGCATGCAAGATTCATCATTCAAAACCCTATATCTAGCCATCATGGTGGTGTGATCTTCCTTCAAGATCCTTCAATTCATCTTCAAGATCCATTTATCCTCCCTCAAAGTGGATTCCAAGCATACAAACATGGAGGTTTAGATTTATATTTGTTAATGTTATGTCCAAGCTTTCATATTAACATACTTGATTACATTTTAAAATACAATTGCATATCTATTGAATGTCATAGCTTCATTGTTAGATATACTTCTACTACTTGCTAGCATTCTCATTTCAATTTCAATATTAAGGTTGATTCCAGACTGGGGTTTGACCAAGGCAAACCCCCCAAACAAACAACAAAAACCATTTTTCTTGCAGGTACAGGTGTAGAATTTCAGATCTGAGAGCAGATTTGGATACCCTTTTTGGCGAACTTCCAAGATTTGCGAACAAAGTCAAAATCGACCTTCAAATAAAGAATGTAGCCTTTGACCTTTTATGAGGGTCAAAGATTACTTACCGTCGGAAAGACAAAAGATTTCTGGGTTTTCTTTGTCTCGACATTTCCAGTCCAAAACAAGTTGGAGAATTGCCCGAAAGTACACACAACCATCAAAAATTGGAATTTTCCAGATTTGCCCTAATTTGAGGTTAATACTTGTATTTCAATTATTTCAAATTTCAAGCACAATTCCATTTAGGGAAATATAAGGTTTTCTTCCTCTTTCATATTCTCCATAGATTGATTCGATTGTGCATTAACCTTTTGGTTTGTCAATTTGGATCTCTCCTTTGGGAATTCAGATTTAGAAGTAGATCTCATATTTCCCCCATACATTTTAGGGTGGATACTATTTCATCTTATTCAGGTAATTCTCAAAATTAATGCACAATGGAAGAAGAAGTAAAATGATGGAGGAGGTTTTACAGGTTTGAAGGATGCCCATACGGTAAGGGGCGGGGTTCGTATAATGGACTAGGCTGTACATAGATGGTTTGGGTATGATCATAATGATCTATGAATGGTGATGATTGTACGATCACCTTTCTACCTCGTTATTCACCATTTTGATGCTTCGATTGAATCACTCAAGCTACTACTTAGGTACAAAGTTGTACAGTAGGGTTGATTCCGCTTTCAGACTCAAAAATCACAATGATGCCACAAATAAACAATTATGATATAAGGTATTACATAGAGATGGAAATTCACACATGCAAGAGGAAATAATGATAGTACTTCAAACAATATCAAATGGATCTCCAGTACAACAATTTCAGACCTAGAGGAAGAATAGGGGTGAGGAGTTACTCCCACCAAAACTACAAACACCAAGTAGGGAGGATCTTCCACCTCTTGAAATGGAAGATAAGTTGAACTCCAATAGGAATTCACACATACAAAGAAAATACCAAATTCACATACCTACAATAATAACTAACTCGACCTTATATATAGCTCCGAGAAACTTCCCGAAGGATTACAAATCTGCCAACATGAGTGAAACACTACTAAGTAATAAATTAAAAAGTGGCCCAAGAGATATTATTATTAAGTTTCGGGGCCATGCACATAAATATTTTATTAAATTAATAAATTATATCGGGGATATTACAATATTTTAAACATACATGTTATTTATCATCGATGTCTACTTTACTTTGCATCAAGAGTCTTCTATCGATGATATATTTTCATTATAATCACTAGTCACAATTTACTAATTGAATACAACATTTAAAAAGACACCCTCTATTCACAATACAAAAAATTAGTTTTAATTGAATTGGAATCTGTTGGATAGTTTAAATCAACATAAAAACCTATTAATAACTGCACATGAACCAAAGTTTTCATTATATTCAACATGCTCTACTATGTCTCTTTTACGTAGCAAGAAGGTGACGATAATATGTTT